>LOND01000885.1:71750-87443 GCA_014220965.1 Paragonimus kellicotti | reverse complement strand
TATCATAGGTTAGTCGTTGGGCCCGGTTGACTTTGCGGATAATGTCAAGACGTGTAAATAACATTTTAATCATGATCCAGAATAGTATTTGTTGATAGCCCACTGAGAAATATCTTTATCCGGACCGTCTCCTCTGTCTGCCGAGCTGATCTCGATAGGATAACTGTAGTAATGCACTGTCACTTACATCTGACTTTTTCAGGTTACTTTTGTCGGTATGACAGGATTTTCGTTTATTCGAACTATATCATGTTTCTGTTTTGCAGTACGTTTTCAAAAAAGACTGTTCGGTTTGTATTTCTATCACAGATGTTGGAACCACATCCGTTGCAAATCATGTGGTCACCGATTGGCTTTGCAGAGATTTTATCTGTACTTGTCAGTATGTTGACCGACGTTTGCCAAGGTTGTAAGCCGCTTGCGTTAAGGCTGTTTTTGACAGTGAACATCCTGTAATCCTAAACTACTAGAAGATAGGAACATCATACTAGTTTTCACTTACTACCATTCACAAGTTCGTGCGTGCTTGTGTAATGGTTGCATACTTGAATCATGGTTTGATGGCATAGTCTGTTTCTTTTGTTTTAGTTCTTTTCTCTCTTGCGTTTGCTTTTCTTCGGTTTGACAGGCCACATGTAAATCCTACAGAATCGAAGGAGATGAAATCCTCTCTCGAACAGGTCCTACACTTGCTACATAAGGCACGTGTGCTATGCGACAAATTGTGCGCGGTTACAACCGATCCTGGTTTGCAGTTTGAGTTGAAAACAAAGGTGAGTCTTCTACCGTATGTTTTGGAATCTTGAGTAGGAATGGGCGCTATCTCCACGGCTAATAATTAAGGTTCTCGTCGTAGTAGTCGGCGTTTTGATGAGTTAGCTGTCCACAGTGCATCACTCAGATTATTTTCTCAAAATCACTTCATTTCCAAGGTCGCTTGACACTATGAACCTTTTTCGTGGCCTGGAAGACGTGTTATTCTCAATCCGACAACCCTATTCCAGACAACATTCGATCTGTTTTACGAAGCCGTATACAACACACCGTATGAGTTTATTTTTTTTTGCAAACGAAAATCACCGTTGCAAAATATTGGCTAAAATGAATGCATAACGGTATTTGTTGTTGTTTACTTCAGTCCTGATCACATTCTTTTCCGAATTGTCGGATTCTGTTTGATTGAGTTATAAGACCAAACCGTTTATTGACGGACTTGAACGAACAATGATCGCCTTCAATATTCAGTACAAGATCTTGGACGTTGATGTCCAACAGATAGTTCATTGCTTAACACATTCATCGAAGTGATATGGAGCTGTTCGTTCAATTTATAATTGTTTTTTATATATGGGAAACCACTCCACTTTCCGTAACATCCTTACATAGTGTTTCTCTAGAACATCTTAATATGCTGGTTTTATCTCCCGCCTAACTGCTTTCCGACGTCCACCTTTGACCCCATCGTTCCATTTCTTTCGACTCATTTTCCAAATTGCGTATTCAATTTTGTTTAATTTTTCTCCTTCATCTTTTCTTTGGCACACTGTAGTTGTTACGAGCTGAAAATATGTTTGCGCAAGCCGATGCTGGTGTTAAGCAACTTCTCGACGAAGGTGATTTGCCAGATGCGAGTGACAAAGAGATTCGAAATCAACTTGAAAAACTTTGTGGTTGGATGTCAGAGAAAACCAGTCAGCTTGGTTCCCTGACTGATTTTGTATGCCAGCAAACGAGTGGTGTGTATGAACTCTGTCCGGAGATGATCACACAACAAATGACTACTCTCAAGGTGATTAACCCTAACCTGTCTCACCAAAGTTGGGTTGCTTTCTGGTGACCTATAGTTTACCGATTATGTACATCTGATTATCCAAGATCGTTTCTCACTGCTTTATTTGTTCGATTGGGTGATGCCCCTTCTTATGTATATTAACTTCCTGGGTTAAGAACTCTACGATTTCGCTTTTAGACACTTTCGTGCTTCTCGTTAGTTGTTTTATGAGACCCGTTCGCTACTCAGAATGAATTGTATGAATCCAATAAGATACCTTTCAACTTCTTCCGGTCGACTTTACAGTTTTGTCCTTTATGTTACTAATCCTTCCCTGTCTTTGCTTAGCGTCTTTTCAGTTACCACATTTAATTTCGTGAAAGCGATTCATGGTGTTGATGATTTCCGTTACTTTATGTCAATTTTCTGGAACTCCTTTGTATTTTTTAAAATCATTTCCTCGCTGTTTAAATGGATTAAACGATTCTGCTTGTACGGTATTGTCAGAACGTGTGTCTGCGTGCACACAGCTGTAGCACATTTTGTATAGAGGACAACTGGCGATGACTGGTTACAAGTAGTTGGTATCACGTGAAGTGCTTTCAAAAAGTGGTAGGTTAGGTTATCTTTAGCGTTCCGTTCTTGATACCGAACTATCGTCAGATCGGTTGAACTGGTTATCTATTTGAAGGTATGTTTGTCGCGATTGACGTGAATATCCGAATAAATCTGAAGGAAACAGCTCGTTAGTGATTTGTGCAAACACACGGGCCATTGATATGCTCGAATTGTTGTGGAACACGATTTTGTGGAGCACAAAACAGAAATGGAGTATATCAAGTGGTTAGTTGACTTTGAGGAATCATGGTCTTAATCTGCCGAGTGAATCAACCCATTCATCTACTCATCCACAGAAGTTAGTGATTCTAGTGTATTATTGTTGTACTATTGTTGCTGCACACTCGGCCCATGACCTCTTCCTTTCAGGCCCCATTAACTTGTCTTAAACCCCTCGAAACTTCTCGAACGTGATGAAGTTTTTGTGCCTCAAAAGAACTGTTGATATCGAACAAAATCATCGATTGCATGCGTATTTCTCTGAAGCTGTGAACGATCGTTTGCTCTCATACATATTTCAACTTCGTTAGCGATTTCTCTCGACCGTACGATTCAGATGGGATTTTCTCTATACTCGCCCATGTTTTTTCATACTTGTTTTCCTACTCACTAGAAACTACCATTATCTACAGTTTTTCCGTACCATTTACGCATTTTGTATACCTTTTTCAAGTATACTAATATATTAAGTAGTACACTGCCTAATACATGAATACATGCGGATTGTTTACGTCTTATTCGTTCCTGTTTATTGTCCATGTAGACAATTAAACAAGAACTAGAACAAAACGTGAATTCATTACGACAATTGGACTCAAAACCTCCAGCTGGGAGTGCTTCAGCGTCTCAGTTTGAACTTGTTAAGAGCCAATTGGAATTACTGAGCCATGCAATCGCATCCAAACAGATGCAGTTGAAGGCTATCGATTCCGAACCGTCTGCCTTATCAGTCAAAATGAATCAACTGGAGGTGAGCTTGATGCGGCCCCATTTTTATCACTTCCTACATCATACTTTTCCGTCACATTGTTTGCGGAAGATGTCTATGGAATAAAAAGATTACGAACGTTATACCGTTAAACTACGGAACGAAACTGTTAGCCTGCTGCTTGAAACTTAGATGCTATTTCCTATACCTGTACTAATTGCAAACATATGACCTGAGTAAATTACTGTGAAATTAAGAAAAAATGAGTCAGGTTAGCTAGTCCGTGTGTATGGCACTGACTAGTGCCGATAACTGTTTTTGCTTCACCAGACTTTTCGGTGAACCGTGTGGCTTCAACACAGTAGGTGATCAGTCGTTATTATACAGCATGCACTGAGCAAATGTATGACCGAGAGTTTGCCCAGAAACGTCTATTGGGTTAAGTATGCCCACTTGTAAGAACGTTTGTCCACCACATTCCTCGTGAAATACGACATTCCGGCCTTAATCAGTTTGATGTACTTCTTGAACGGCTGTACTTATCTTGAGACCCATAAGCTATCTAGCATTCCGGGTTACAATTATGTACAACTGCAGTCCCAAATATGGTGTGTAACGTTAAGTGATATGTTCAGTCACTTTTCAGAAACAATCATTCTTCTTTTGTCTGATCTTTCTATTCTGTACATCATAATACATCAACATCAGCCAATTATGGACTTGCCGACTTTCTCAGTACCTTTATGATTTTCAACACACTGGAATACATGCCTCTTGTGCATATCTAAACGTTTCTGTGGAAGAGGAGATGTGTATAATTTTTGATTTTGAGCACTGCTGTGCGCAGTAGATGTATTCGAAGCTTTTGGGTGATACCGGATGTTTTTCGACCGTATTGGATAATACGCCGGCGGTCACGGTCAACCGTTGGGCGATCGGAGTGCTCTTTGTTTGAGGGTACCTTTTCTAACCCCCTTCTTCCTGATACGGAAGACAGCAGTGCCGCAACTATAAAAATAGTTCTGCTGTATGCTTTTCGTCTGGTTGAACCCCTTCGACCTATCTGACAACGGTTTGCACCTGGACGGACCGGCATAGCCCACCAGATCAAAACAGCACACAAGCCTGACCACCACGTTAAGTTAGCAGGGAAGGTCAGTCGCTTAGGATTTTGAAACCGCGAAAGTTATCTTCTTGACACTCATATTTAAACTGCTTGGTGAAAGCTGGAAAAGTGTCAGTTTTTCCTCTGCTAGATATTGGCGGATCTTTCACCCAAAGTGTGTATAAGAATTACGTTTATTAGCCGAGTGGGTTTACTGTAAGCTGTTAAATTGTATACCGCAGTAGGGACATACACTATTCAGCTTTGTATGAGTTCTGGTTGAAAGTCTTTTTAATTGTCGGAGCGAACTTGTCATTTGAGCTTAATTGTGGATCATCTGGAAGATTGTTAACGACCAGCGCGAACAAACGGGTAACATTTTGGCGAATGACTGTTTTTTTTTTAACCACCAGTTCACCTCCTAGCTTAGAATAAGTGTTATGGAATTCTCTAGATCTCTTGAATGACAACCGTCTAAATTTGCTTTGGAATGACCTTTTCATGCTCGAAGTAAAAATCAGACTGTTAAAACGAATTTTGTTTTGTGTGGTGTTAGTTCCTCCATTATCCGTGCAGTTTGCCACATTATCCCGAACAATCGCATTCCTTTTCTTGAGCAGTCCGTAGATGTTACTGAACACTGAGGAACTTACCACTTCCACTGTAACACTCGTGTGTGTACATTATATATAATCATCTCTCTTCGTAGCTTTCGCACATTCTGGTTCCATAGCGTTTATGTGTAACAGTTTCATATTTTTTGCTCGGCTACTGGAGATTCCGTGCACACAGTATCACTTTTGACCTAACCGGGGAACGAGATACACTTATTCCCTCTGGTTCTACGCGTTGGTTAGTTTTCAAATTTCTTTTTCGATTTTCCGGTGTAATGATATGACGGCGTGCCAACCGTTTACAGTCTTGAAGAATCTGACTGATAATGCGCTTTAACAAGACTGTCTTATTTCGATGGACTGGAGTACGAGTTGAATGTGTTTATAGCTTATTCATTTAACTTATTATTCTCGTGAAAACTAGTCATCCTATTTTTCCGGTACCTTGCAAGTCCAAATGCATATTGCAAATCAGGAAATTAAAGCCACTTATTTACAAATATGCGTTGACTAAATTGACGCATATTTGATTATGAAATATCATAACTTGTACAAAGTGCGCTCAGTTTTCTCCAGTATTTTTCGATTTTTGCTGTGGCCTGTTAATTCTTATATAAAGCTTTGGTTTATTTGCAAATTGGGATATCTACCAGCAGAATCCAGACGAAAACCAAGGATAGCAAAAATAATTGATTTTGTGTGTACAACTGTTAGAATGTTTAAGTGCTGTTTTTAGAAACAGCCCGAAGGTCCACATGTTGCACGAACTCAGGTGTTGAAATTAATTACTCACAGTTAATGATGACTGATAGGTGCTCTTGCGTCATTCCGATATCAAGTTGTCCAGGAACGCTTGTATCTCGGCAGAAGTAAATAGCTTGCGCCCCGTCATACTGCTGTTAAAAATCTGGTTATCAACCTTGATTTCATCACTTTCTCAGTATAGCGTTGCTTGCTACTCTAGATGAAATGCGCTGGTTGTTTGTCTTTCGAACCTTATAATTGTCCATCTCTGTATTGATTTGTCTCTATGTGTTTCTCTGTTCATAAAGCGTTTACATCTCACTTGTATTGATTACTCTGTTCTTCTTGTTAGTTGTGGATTGAATCCCAGTTCGCGGAACTGACACAGCCATTGCAACCTAGTGGAGCTTTTCTTAGTGAGCCTACCCAGCTTTCCGCATCCGAACGACGCTTCACATCCGTCCTCAACGCTTTACACGAAAGACAAGTTGATTTAGAACAAATAAAGCAAAAACTGCTCGATATGACGGCTACTGTCGAGCAAAAACCGATGATCGACACCCTACTAGAGCGATCAGATGTACTGAATGGCAGTCTGGCGCGACTTGTTGCGGATACGGACAAACGACTGGTAAGTATACTTGGCCATCTCGAGCGTCATACTATTGCTGCCGTATGTTTTAACAGTCGTGGTGTAAGGATGTGCCATCAGAATAGAAATAGCATCGGTTAGCACATGAAGACGCGTAAACATGACGTCTTTCTACGTAGGATTCACGGGATTCAGTTTACTATGGATTGTCTTGCATGCGTATCTCTTGATTTAGTGCAGATTTTCCTTTCTGATTTGTTCGCGGCCGTGATCGAAAAATTTTAGTAACGTGGAATTGCATTCCATCTACCTATACAGACCAGTTCTTCTCGTATAAATGCGAGTACTCTGACCAAATAGAGATGTCGTTCGTCACCCGTGGTACCTTTGGGCAGATTCACCATTACTTATTGCGTGATTTGTCTGCTAAGCTTAATATCGTCTCTCTGTTGATAAATATGCAGATAGGACACTATACACAGACGACGATTTGACGTTGTTCTTAACTTACGGTCACTCACAGTGGTAGTCAACGTGCTTTTGCTCAGTACGCAAGTGATATAGTTCAGCTACAGGTTTTTGATGGTGATCTGTACCAAGGGCATACCTCATGTCGGGTGGCGTGCCATGTAAAGGCTCATCGAACTGCGAAAACTGTGTACAAATAGACGCAATGTCTAATTCTCTATCCGTCCTCCTGTCGTTTAATGCAGTATGATGTGACATGACATTGAGCAGTGACGCTTGGTCTTGTCTACATAATTCTTCATTGCGGTTTACTTTATGATTCATATGGTTGAATGGAACCATTTTTCTCTTCATGTCAACCCCTGGCTGCATTCGATTGCATTACGAACGGAAGCTGGAACAGATAGCACATGTTCATACATTAATACATTAATACATTAATATTCCAAGCCTGAAATGGGGTTTAAAAACACGGATTTCTGGTGCAACTCTGGTACACACTAGATCAGCGGCAAACGTCATGGAATAACCAAATGCATAAATTATGAACCCGGAGTGACCTGTGGTATGACCGAGACCTTAAGTATAAGTCCCAGACTATGACTGATCTATGGTGATGTATTGATTGATGGCACTGATACCTATCCGCCATGCAGTCAGAAAAAGTCTTGGTGTTGCGATAGAGAGAAGTCCGAAAAACACTGTACAACCCTCATGAATAAACTTAAATTAAAATGCTTTTGTCCGGAGTGCAAACGATCTAGCTGCATGTGAGAGTTCGACGAGCCTGTCGAGTAGTTCTTATGCGGACTTACTTTATGTTTATTCATTAGTTGTCCTTTATAGATAAGCCAATCGAACGCGATCGACCTTAGCGCCAATGTACTTTTTTGACTACCATATCCCATGGCGTCTCTGGGCGTAGACTGTTAGTAACAAGACTCTTAGCTCGGAGTAGGAGCATTATCCACAGCGTCTAATTCATTTGCACCCGTTTTTCTTTCTCTGGACCAAGAACCCTTATGCCCACCTCACATCTTACACCGATCTGTTGCAACGCCGGCGAAAGAATTACTAACATAGCAAACGACTAGTCAACAGCCTCAAGGCATGCCCAATGGCCTATTAAAACCTACACAAGTAAACTCATTCGGTCGTTGTCATCAACTTCAGCTTCCTAAACACTTACAGATGCGATTTCCTATTGATACCACCCCAGACGTGCGATTGTGTATGGGCATATATGTGCTTTATCGTGTTAAAATTTGCTACAACCTTGGCAATTTTTGAAGTTAAGTTTCCAGCTTATACAGTATGTGAAATACCATGTCACGTGGTAGAAAATGTTAGGTTACCCAAACGTAGCTTGGCACACTCGCGGAGACCGTGTTCTAACTACCAGTACTTTTGGTAGTCGATCGTCAACATTATTCAGCAACCACGCGTCCTCTACAGCTGTGGTGAAAATGAATAATACCCCACATCCATCTCGTCTTTTACTTGATACAGTTTTGTCCTTGCAAACATTTTGTTCCAGTGACCACCGGCGAAGTGGTGCACAGTTATTTAAAGCTGGCCGGGTTTTATCTGCACTGTGCTGACCAGGAAGTTGGATCCACGACCTGTGGATAAACGATAGATTGTAGCCTATGAGGAAACGGGATTGCAGCAGTTATGGAAAGCGACAATTTCGTCCCCTAGTTTGTTCCTTCCGGATAAATGCTACTGGTTCATCATCCTATGAATATGATAGTCCGAATACATAAACCTCAATATAGACACAGTTCACACACTTTCGTTATTGGTAAATATGTGACTAGGCCGAAACAAAAATCCCAGTTGTTACATTGAATGGTAGTTGTACAAATCGATCTCCACTCTAAGTAATATTCCTAAGTAAACTCACAAGAAACAAGGATCAATGGCTACATGTTTTTAGGCGCACGGGGTAGGCTGCTTGCGGCTGATAAACAGTGCTTTACAACACACCAAAAGCTGTGGTTTGTGAGCATTAGTCAAGATAATAAATGATGGGGAATGAAAAATTTCGACTGCCACTGACGCAACTTAGTTAGACAAACCGGTTAGCTGAGGTCATAACCATCCTTCTTGTTTACTTTGTTTTTGGTCTCCGTGGTTTTAGCAGTCTGCGCAATGAAGGGTTTATGCTTAGCTCCTACTCTTCATCTAATTAGCCGGATATTGTACAGATCAATTTCATTACTTTCTGTCTAACGTCTGACTGGCAACCTGTAATTATGGCTTTATACTAAATGTTATTTCGAGTTGTTTCACAACCCGCCTTCGTTGTTCATTTATTCCAGTTTTCGGTCGTTACATAGTAAACCGGTGATCAGTCCCTATACTACACTTTTTTTTTATACCGCTGCGAGTTCTCTCAGTTTACGATGTACTAGGAAGAAACGTAGTGTCGTCTCCAAAAAATAATCGTGATGCCCGACCCTTGCAGAAATATACGGATGGCTTCCTATATCCTTTTCTTTTATGGATTGCTTTCCATTCTGCTGAAGCCGCAGGTACTACATTACTGGTTCTGTGTAACTTTCTTTACAAAATCTTTTTAAGGTGCGCTTTTGCTAATTGATCTCTTCTTTCAGGATCCATTTGTACACACTGATATTTTGTGAAGGCTTTACGATCCTGTGACAAAATAAGCGAGCTCCATTACTGTTGTTCTGTTTTGTAGCTTGAGTGTTCTCAGTCTCTGCTGTCTTGTGGTTAGTGGTTGGTTTAATACATGGCCCTTCTTTATCAACCTAATAATATGATGCTGGTGGCTAACCATGTTTCTAAGTATGATTCTAGTTCCGTGATCATTCTGATGGATGACTCTACACTTTTGGTGGTTAAACCTTTTTCTTCTGCTCTCGTGAGCTTTGCATACTTGTTCTTTTCACTTGCTGGGTCTTTCGCAAATCGTCTGTTGTCTTCACGCTGGTCGTTTCACTCATTTTAGAATCAAGTATCTGCTATTCGAAAGTCGTACAGCTGTGCGCAGGAGGCTGTCGCAAATTATCGTCGAGCCGTTGATGACACGGAGACACGATGGATTGGTCTACAACAGGGTTTGTTGACCATAAAGACACAGGAACATGAAGCCTCGACACCAACAACTGTACCTGACTCCAATCAAAAAATTGAATTGCTCAATCAGCTGAGTGATCTTCAGTGCGAATTGTGCATTCTGTTAGATGAGACCGCCACTCCAGACATCTCATCTCCACCCTCTCCAACTGTGCAAATGGTCCAGACATTAAGGCAGTTAGAATCTGCACTCAAAGCCGGTGGGGATACCGATGCTCGTCGTTCCATGGCTGGTCTGAAATCGGACATTGCGACAACGCGGCAACGTATTGAAGCTATGGTTCAGTCTGTAACTAATGACTTAGGCTTGTCCGATGCTAGCCTCGGCGCAAACACGACCGTTAACTTGATGAAACGGTTCAACACCATATCCAGACAAATTCAAGCTTCCGAGGACCGGTTGTCTAAATTCCCCACTACTGCTCCCGGTATGGATCCTGAAACAGTCCGTGAAAGGATGCAGAGTTTGAATGAAATTCGCGAAGATGTGAGTTCTCTGATTTATGATTAGTGTTCATCACATTTTAACCAAAGTTTTCATTAATGTAGTTACTGACTAAAAACCATCGCTATGTATTTCGTCTGTTTGTCATGTAAGCTGTTCAGTGTTACTTACCTAGTTCAAGTCTCATCTGGTGTATCTTGACGACCTCCGTCGTACACATTAACACTGCGACTTCGGAATAGACCTAATTTTTAAAAATTGATGCCTCATCTGAACTCAAACCATCGACGGAAACATGTTCAGGCGCTGTAAGCAGTTTGCCAAATGAGCTATGAAAGTCAGCTGACAGTTTTGAACCTTCACCTTCGGACTCAATCACTCACCCATCCCACTTTGCCGTATTGGGATACACCAAATGGTTCTGAGCATTGACCGTTCGTTGCAAAATACCTATCACTAATTCATTTTCAATGTTAAACGGTGGCGTTCGTGGAATGCTTTGGAAATTCTGTATGAGTAGGTTCGAGTCTAGTCGGAACCGAGGTTTTTCGCAGCCAGGTCTCTTTCGGTTCAACAGTTCTACCGACCTACTTATCATTAAAAATTATTACTTTTACTGCCGGTAACAGTTTGTGTGAATGGCATGTATAATACTGACAACTTCGCCGGACAGTCTGGTTGCATAGTGTAATGTAATGTCATGGGAACACAGCCCAGTGAAAGTGTAGACTTGATTACTCGTAATCTTTTTAATGGGGAATCCCAACTTCGCTAATTGTTTGAATTCCTTCAAAAATTAATTACTTAATTGTTGTGTTTGCGATAATTGCATATGTGGACTTGACACCCCTAATTTTTGAGCGGTAAACTCTAACTTTGCCAATTGTTTGAATTTTTTAGAAATTAATAATTTCTGTTTCGGAGCATGCATGTGTCTAACTACACTAACTTCTTTACGTTGGTGGTCTTTGGTTGACTGCCAAATGCCTCGTATATTCCTGAACAACACAAGCTGATTTCGGGAAGTCCCTTCAAGTTGTCTTTTAGCAGTTGCATTCAAAGACACCTGCTTCAATAAGGAATCTCTAAGTTATCCCGTAGATTATATAGGGGGTCCGGTGGAAACCCATTTGGTTTTTGGCAAATTCTCCAAACTTCTTTCGACACAATTTAAATGAAGAGTTTGGAATGATCAAGTTGTTTTGCTTTCAATTTTTCACTAGAAAAAGGCTCATGCAAAATGTGGTGTATTTTGTGGCGTGCCCGACACATTTTTATGCTGTTTCCTAAATTCACGACCTTTTTTCCTGTGACGTTTCTTAGCTTGCAACCTGTAAAAATACGATTGGAAATTTGCGGAATCAACTTCAATCAAGGACACTCGAAGATGCGGGTGTCTCCGCAATGCCCGTAACAGACCTGTTGAGTCGATTGGAGCGACTAGACGAAGACACTAACCGGTTGGACCAACAAAGCCGACAGCAGATATCTGAATTGGACGATCGATTGTCTAGGACGGAACAGCTGGCTGCACTTCGCCGACAGTTGTCAACCGCAGTTGATCAAGCAAGAAAAGCTTGTATTCAAAGTTCGAAGAGGTAACTCACAGTGTTGATTGCTATATTCAAATGCTTGTTCAGTGGCTTTATGCTTTTCAAACCTTGCTTATTTTCAATCTGGATTTCTTGCTGATTTACTGAGAGTTCCTTCTTCTCTCTTTGTTGAGCGGAACACTTTTTTGCTTGGTGTTTCAGAATATCCACGATGATTTCATATGAATATTTGGAATGCTGTGGAGTGATCGTCTATCCCCAATCGCTCGTAGGATAGATGCAATCTATTTTGTTACTGTGTGTATTCTATTTAAACGGATGTGCGAAGTCAGGGTAAAAAAATAATCGTCTCTGTGTCATTACAATAAAATGTGCGGTCTCGTTTTTGGAGTGTTGCTCGTGTTTGAGTTACAAACTTGTGTGGACTTCCAAGTGATCTTTTTCAAGTTTATAGAGTGATTATCATTTTTGAAGCTAGCTTTTCTATGTAGTTATTTGTTTGCCTTTTTCGAGCATTCCTTGCAACTTGTATCGTTAGGCTTGACCGCGATACGTTTCGTCCTCTCGCAAGTTTGAACAATAAGGGCTACATATCAGTTTCAAGTGCATGTCCTCATTTTATCAAGTTCTGTCCCTTCACGAACAGAAGGAATGCATTGCCGATCATGCTTAAATCATCGGGAAGTCGGTCAAAAATGGTGAGATATCAAGTTCATCAGAATTCCGCTGCGCCATCCTGATTGACGCGCCTAGAACAAATGTGTACTGATACCGAATGATTTCTGGTATACGAGCAATGTAACGCAACTACTTTGGATGCGTGGTTCAATTTGCGAGCTCAATATGGGACGGTTATTAGTTCACCTTACTCCAATTTTCATAGATGTTGTTATAATTAGGAGCATAACTAAGCGTAGGTAACAAACCCTTTTATTAATCTGAACATAATATATGTGTTAAAATAATATACTGTATGTGCATATTCCTTTGAGATCTGATCACACACAAAATGTAAATCCTTGGACAATGTCAGCAATATTGCAATTAACTCTGCCGAAGAGTGAAACAGTTTTACTCTTCATGATAACCGTGGTCTGAGTTGCCGACTTGTTACCGCCCTCTGGGGTGACGCAAAAAATTAATCAGGCCAACGATCGATGCGACCGTCGCCGATACTCTGCTAGGTTCGCTTCGAATCCGAGTATCGTGTTGTAAACCGCGTGGATTCTGATTACTCAGATTTCGAATTTGACAGGCTTCTTCTGCTTTTGAGGCAATTGCGTATATCAGAAGTTGAGGTAGCTTATGGAATTGTCAAGTGATTTTGTGCGTAAGTGAAAAGTGTGGACAAGAATGATAGACGAGTGGGCACAGGAGATGATCTATAGAAAAATCTGTTGATTTTATTTGCATACACATTGTAACAAGTCATAAACTCTCGTCATTTGTCTAGCCGATACAAGATAGCTACCGCTTTACGAGATACAGTTGGCATCCGACTGCTACTCTGTAAACCACGGCGGCAACATGGCACTCGAAAAGTTTCTTTGGTGAATCGTTCACACTTCCGTCATCACATCATTGTAGTCGTGTCATTCTGTGGGAACAAGACAATGAGATGAACAACTAGATTCTTCCGATTTTCTCGTGGTGAATAGTTTGGGATTTCATTTGCGAACAGGAGTTTGTCGAAACGCGCCTACTCATGGGAACCAAATAATTCTTTTCAGCACATTAGCCCCGAAAACTCTGCAGCTTTAATCAAAAACTACTATTTTGGTTTGTCACCTTTAGTAGTGTGCTTATTTTGGTTGATCACGGTATGGGTTTAACCGACCAAAATCAGGCCTTTTACGAACGAGTAAGATATAATGGACGGATACAACGGAACTGTTGATAGTGGTCTGGTAACTGGATGTTTACTAAAAATTACATTCCACTACACTAATGCGAATCGATTGATTGCCCATATTAACAGAAGTACAGTAACAAACGAGTTCGTGCCCAATAATTCATCAATCCCTGTTCATAACGCTTATATGGGACAAAAATGAGGTCATCATTTCCAAAGACTATTCTACAACTATTTATTCGTTGATTTCATAGGCCACACACACACACACACACACTATCCCACAGTTACTTTATTTTCAAACTGTCACGGTTGGACTTCATTTTCATCACAGTATCAGCCTGACACTACTGCATTCGTTTTTAAAAAAATAGGGTTTTCCGATATCTTTTTACTTCACTCAGTGTGTGATATGCCCTGTTCATTTCGTACCTTTTCCAATACGACATCATTCTGTCTACTCCCCTCACATGCACACATATACTTTCCTCGGTTGTTTTGCCTCAGTTCCATGGAAGCCGTGGATGACGTAAAACAGTCATCGAATGCAGCAGAATTGATTCGGCAAATGCGAGAAAAGCTTGAAGCCCTGCGCTCACTCAGCCGTCATCTATCAGGCACTTATTCGGACGATCTTACACAGCATCAGTTGGAAGCGGAAATCGCCGCGGCCGAGCACATCGTCGCCCAGCTTACTGAACAACTGACGGCATACGCAGAAGATCAATCGGACGGAAACGCATCACGATTAGACCAGATGAGTCAAAGCGTCGTGCGCTTACAAGGCAACTTTGATAAGGTTAGCCAAGCCAAAATTAATTTTCTACCTTTTCCAACCCATTGGCATGGAGTAAGGCTGACATGTTGCGCCCCATAATGTATTCCAAGTCAACCAAACTAATGAGCTTTTACAAAATGCTTAGCTCACCACGCAATTCAGGGTCACATAATTTTTGAATCAGGAGTATTGCTAGTCTTGTTGAATCAAACCAGTTTTCCGAAATGTTGGTTATTACCTTTATGGTCCGTTGTTTTGAACGTACCGGGCATTATATACTGAGACCACCAACAGTTGGGTGAAACCACGTGGTGGTCAAGCGACAACGTGGTCACGAAATATGAAAACCCTGACTGCTCCACTGAGTAAAGTGGGTAGGTGTCGCCTGCCTGGATGGGGTCCTCGTGATCACTCAAACCGCTGGTTAGAGACGCTATCCGAGATGGCAGCGTGTCGCAGTCAATGGCGTACCTGCATCCATACCATTTCTAGTTCTTCCGCTTAGACTTCTATTAATTTTCAACCTTCTTAGTAACGTTTTCTTCTAGGATATTCCACGTCACTGTTGAGGTGAGCGGCAGCCCGAGCCACAGTACCTTTTGGTCAGGCTCATGGCTGATATGATGATGATGATGATGTAATAACCATTCAAATAGCAGGTGTTAAGAGAGACAGTATAATGAATGCTGCCATCTATGAGGTAAGAACAATCAGTGAAGCGTAGCACTGCAAACTGTAAAGGATGTGTCCGTTGGATGCTACCTTGGACCCATTCAGAACTCGCCTGATTGTTTATGACCGTGTGGTGGCTACAGGGTGTACTCCTCATGGCCTTGACTGTTTCACTAAAGCGCACGAAAACTCCGTGTATTCTTTTATTTCTCATCCATACCTTCACGACTGTCATCAGACTGAGTAAGTTCTAATTAGAAAACAAAATAATGGAGGAAAATGGGGCCAAGCTATCAAGATCCTTCGTGCCCAAACTTAAACACACAAAATGCACCATACAAACGAACAGTTGTCGTTTTTAGAGCAATTTACTTTTTAAATTTATAGCACTAGGGAATTATCTCGAGTTTCTTGATATGCAATTTTTCTTTATATTTAGGAGTCAAAG
>LOND01000885.1:54192-67427 GCA_014220965.1 Paragonimus kellicotti | reverse complement strand
AGCCCAGAAAAAGCAGTACTCCACATCCTGAATACCAATGAACAATAGACCGACGGCAAGACAATGAATGGCTAGATCGTTGATAAACTGTGGAAGACAATATTACAAACCAGAGGTAATTGGTGGTAACTGGTGCTTACCCGAGCTTCCCTTAGCTGCGCCTTAACGTTAGCTACCAGTTGTGAATCTCCGGTGGAACTTAACTCAGCGGTAGCAGGTACTTGTCGATCAAATTTGTCGCGCGTTTCGCTTAACCATGCAGAGGCAGTTTGAATTTTGTCCAACAACTGATGCTGTGTTTGTTCTGCATCGAATGATCGCTGCATTTGCACTTGTATCCGATCGGACAGATCTCTACAGCCGTCCTGCATTCCTCTAAGCTGTTTCGCAAGATCATCTTTTCGAATTGTTGTTTGTTGATCATTAGTGACAAGTGAGTCTAGCAATGCAAGCAAATGATCTACGCTCCTTGAATGTGAATCTACCCGGGTTTGAAGCAGACGATAGTTGTCGCGGGCACTACTGTGGTCCGAGTTGGTAACCAGCTGAGCGAAATACTCGTCGAAATCAGTACGAAGCTGAATAAAGCCAAGGAAAGAAAGGTTGAAATTAGATGAGCACTAGAGATGGGTAGAATGGTGAATGAGGGATGAATAAACAGATTATTATTATTATTATTATATTATTATTATCATAGCAGCCATGAGCCTGACCAAAAGGTACTGTGGCTCGGGCTGCCGCTCACCTCAACAGTGACGTGGAATATCCTAGAAGAAAACGTTACTAAGGTTGAAAATTAATAGAAGTCTAAGCGGAAGAACTAGAAATGGTATGGATGCAGGTACGCCATTGACTGCGACACGCTGCCATCTCGGATAGCGTCTCTAACCAGCGGTTTGAGTGATCACGAGGACCCATCCAGGCAGACGACACCTACCCACTTTACTCAGTGGAGCAGTCAGGGTTTTCATATTTCGTGACCACGTTGTCGCTTGACCACCACGTGGTTTCACCCAACTGTTGGTGGTCTCAGTATGTAGTGGCCGGTACGTTCAAAACAACGGACCATAAAGGTAATAACCAACATTTCGGAAAACTGGTTTGATTCAACAAGACTAGCAATACTCCTGATTCAAAAATTATGTGACCCTGAATTGCGTGGTGAGCTAAGCATTTTGTAAAAGCTCATTAGTTTGGTTGACTTGGAATACATTATGGGGCGCAACATGTCAGCCTTACTCCATGCCAATGGGTTGGAAAAGGTAGAAAATTAATTTTGGCTTGGCTAACCTTATCAAAGTTGCCTTGTAAGCGCACGACGCTTTGACTCATCTGGTCTAATCGTGATGCGTTTCCGTCCGATTGATCTTCTGCGTATGCCGTCAGTTGTTCAGTAAGCTGGGCGACGATGTGCTCGGCCGCGGCGATTTCCGCTTCCAACTGATGCTGTGTAAGATCGTCCGAATAAGTGCCTGATAGATGACGGCTGAGTGAGCGCAGGGCTTCAAGCTTTTCTCGCATTTGCCGAATCAATTCTGCTGCATTCGATGACTGTTTTACGTCATCCACGGCTTCCATGGAACTGAGGCAAAACAACCGAGGAAAGTATATGTGTGCATGTGAGGGGGGTAGACAGAATGATGTCGTATTGGAAAAGGTACGAAATGAACAAGGCATATCACACACTGAGTGAAGTAAAAAAATATCGGAAAACCCTATTTTTTAAGTTTAATTTCCATCCTACTATTCAGATAGCACAATGGTAACGGTGCCATTTCAACCACCGAGTTGTACATTCAAACTATGATTAGTTCAGTGATCCCTGTTTGATTCAAACCGATTATTATCCAGTCTGTTCCTGGCCCTTGTGATGTGGAGTTCACAGTAATGTTAAAGTAAGTCTTTGTTACATGTTCGTAGTTCGACCTTGTTGAAAATCGAGCAGCTTACCCACTCTCTGACAGCCTTTTCTTTTGAAGATATTGATCTCAAGTACTCCCTTCCATCAGTTGATCTGTTTATGTTCCGACGGAAGCTTTTGTGTTCAGTGTTTGACGTGATCCCCACCGGTCGCTTGCCATCAGTGTTTCGTCTACTTATCGTGTGGTTTATTTTTCGCAGGATCTTGCCAAGGAGGTGGACTCACGTCGCAAAACGTTCGATAGTTTGAGGAAAGAAGGAGATCTTTTAATTTCTTCCAACCGAGGTACGTCTTCCCCGCCGAGTCACCGCGTATTCTATTCGTTTTTCGTTTTTTGTTAGGGATCAGTGTGAATTAGCTGTTTTTCTATCTACCTTACTTCCTTTCTCTGCCATAACAGATGAGACTGATATTTTGATAACCAAATTAGATTTCGGGGTTTACCGGATCAGTTCACATGCTTCTCTCTCTCCACTTTGCCTGCTTTGTTAGCCAGTACTGTCACAATAATAGTCGCTTGGTTCATTCGTCTTGTTTTCCGATTATCCACTGCACGATACTCTGTTTATAAATGTCATATTATGCAATCAGAACTAAAATTTCAACTATGTTGCAGAATTATGTGCAAAGTAACATGTGTGTTGTGTGGTGGAACTCGTAACCGTGATATCTTGAGACCCGCATGTGCTGGTTGGGATAGTGAGTGTCACTTAGACTAGACGGCTTGACATGTAATGGGTCCCAGTAGAGGGCCAGAGGACAGCCACAGCTGTCTACTATTATGTTGACCTTCATGCTCATCTCTGTTTTACCACCCGCGTCTGCATTTGCAGCCAGTGTTTATTCGATATTTGGCCCCCGCGAACTCTTTATGGGGACGGTCAATTTTTCCCCCGGCCGATTTCGTTGATGTGCTACGCGATTTATTGATTTTGCATCCTCCGCTGCCCTCCAGAATATCTAAAAATATTTGGTCATGATTTTCAGTTTTTGTTTTGACGACCGCCTTGTCGAATATGACCGCAAGAGAATCTTAGCTGGTTTTTGAATGTTTCGTGTTTGCGGGTCTCGTTAAGCCATGAACACTTCCTTTGGAATCACACCTAAACTTACCAGGAAAGTTGTGCGACTGGTCTTGATTAGTTGTTTAGCATGGGCGAACTTTCACGTACCGAGCGAACCAGGAGTTCAACAAGTATTTTCACGCTTTTCAACAAGTCACCACACAGAATCTTGACACGGTTGGACACGATTGCATTTGTGTAAGTATTTCCGAACCCACGGCAGATTGTTCTGCCACTGTCCAGATCAGAACGTCAATCTCTAGTAGAGACGCGAGTACCGACGAGAACTAAACAAGTGTTAGACGAAACTCCTTTGTTGTTTTGTGAAACGATAAGGTGAATGGTCTTGTTGGATCAACGTCAAATCTAACAACAACTGGATGAAGTCGAATATCATATGTTTCTGGCTTAGTATTGGTGTACTGCTGTATTTTACCACGAGAAAGTGAACTTAATTTGATTGGGATGTTTGAAACTATTTTAAGCGTGACCTCCGAAAGATGAACATGTTTGTCCTTGGCGAGTTAACTATAAGATACTTTTTCTGTAACTGCTCTAGGTGAACTAACAACTTTGATTAGGGTCAAAACGGGACAGTCTATATTGTCAGGCTGGTACATTTTATTCTTCGATCACGCGTAGGACTGCGAGGAGTACCATTTTCCCACAAGACAACGCAGCATTACACACATACTGCAAATCAAGAACACGACAATTTCTTTCACAGATTTACTGTTTGGACTGGCTAGCTTTCAGCCCGGCACTCAACTAAATTGATAGCATCTGAGGACCACTAGATTGACAGCTGTATCGGGATGCAAGGTTCTCCAGCTCAAAAAGTGCCCTGAAGGAAGAATTGTGTAACATAAGTCTTACCACTCGTACAACGTTTGTTCGAAACATGACGATATAATGTGTCAAAGCTCCTAAACAAACTGAACGGACTGACTCATTCTCTTCTGGCATGTAACATACGTTAACTGCTTCTATAACTGTTATTGTGACCATTTTCAACAGGGTGGTGATGAAAAATGACTGTAAAATACTTCCGAATGAATGTTTGCGATATTCTGATCAGTTACGGTTTGGAACGAGAATGCACGAGAACTAATTACCCCACTTTGTAGAAAAGAAATTCGCCTGCAAATAACTAAACATTGGTTACTCCCATCATTTTGCCGCATGGTTTGCGTTCGGCTGGATGAGGCCATTTGACTTCTTGCGATAGACTATACTACACTGTTTCCAACTGTTCATCAGTTCATTGATTTGCATAGTGATAATACAACACTCATTATTCCACTTTGCTTCCAAATTTAACTTTTCTAAAAACTGCATTACTATTGGAGGATAATATTTTAACTCAGTTCAGTTGCATTTTGTTAACAATATCTCGTTCATCATTGGTTTTCCCCATCTGCACCGTGTGTCCGATAGTGTTGGACGCTGAACAGATACGCGAGAAACTTTCCACATTAGACGATGCCTATCTGGAACTGCGTTCCGATGTACATCAACGTCTCAGTGCATTGGAAACAGCCCTTCCGATTATCCAGCGCTTAGCCAGTGCCTTAGCAACTCTAAGTCTGCGGCTGCCAGCTGCTGAAAGCCGGTTGGCCATTGTACGTGACAGTGATGAGCCGCTCAACGTGAAACGCATTGCGGTCGATCAGTTGGAGACGGAATTGACCAGTATTTTGAGCCCACAAGCCCAATTGGTGCGCACTGCGTGGCATCGTCTGCAGGAGCTGTCTCTTCCTCCGTTTACTTTTACCCGACTTTGTGTTGCTTCCAATATAACACACGCTGAGCTGGTTGCATCGGAGCTGGAAAGGTTTGATCGTTTCGCCGAACAGGTGGGGATATGTATAGTTTGTGAACAGCTGTGTTTATCGCACTGTACCCAACTGTTTGTTTAGCGAGTTCGGTAGATTCGTTTTAAGACTTACTGTTCGCTGACATTTTCACAATCTGAGGTATCCTTAAATCTTGAATCACAGTAAACATGCTTGGTTTCAATGTCAAACAAACTTTACTAAGGTCACCATCTTTTTTGTTCCCTATAAAAAAAGATACTTTTACATATTTAAATTGCTTGTTAAATGATATGCACGACTATCAACCCGCAGTGTTGACAGTCGGTTAATAAAGAAAGACCTGTAGTATAATTCTTGCCCATCTGCTTGGTTGTAATAGTGATGTACACTTGGATTTCCTATTCAAATCGTTTTGCTGTGGTACCTGTTTCCCTAAGACGATCTGTTCATCCATGTGAGAGGTTTCCTGACGAAGACGATCGCGCAAATTTTCTCAAAATCACGAACACCTTGCAGTTCCGCTCCACTGGGTTCACGAAAACTTGATGCGACCATCAGGCCCAGTGTTTATGTTTGGTTTACCTTTGTCTGGAATGTTTCCCAATGGATGATAACACTCCGCAACCCCTGCAACAGTGATCCTTTTATTCCCCCGGATGACGGCGCTCAAGTTTATCACACGTTGTCCTCAAGACTAAGGTCAGAAGAATTCAGCGGGACTGACCATGACTATTTGGCGACTGTAATCCTCGTCATGTATGTAACATACAGTGTTTAGGAGCGTGTTTGAATTATACAATGGATCTTGACATGGGACGGACGGTGAAACATGCACAAGTTGATCACACAGGCCTCCGATGTACGGTAGTTTACTGTGATGTTGCGATGTATTGACATCCGTGCATATGCCTATCTCTGGTTAGGTGAAAATCAACCACTGAACCCCGTCACTGTAATGAGATTACACTGGAACTATTTCCTGATGGGGGCATGTTCAACCAGTCAGAACTCACGCACAAGCTGTTACAAGCGGAATTGCGGTTGATCGGCACCAACCAATCAAACTTGGCGATCAGCTGTTGCGTCGAATTTGTTCAAGAGATGCTGTTTAAACCAAGTTGTTTGAATGCGTGTCAGATTTAAACAACCGAGTTACTTGAGGCAAGGTCGTGAAACGTAACAGCAAACTGGCCACTCAAAACGCAAAAATACTTGCTGTACAATAGCAGTCGTTTCATTATAAAAATGGTGCTGTTTCCCTAGTAAACTGAAATAGCTTAATGTCACTCAGACCCTTGTTTTTCTGCTTTTCTCGATTTGGTAGCCCAGCACGCGACAGTCACTTCGTTCAGTAATATTCCTATCAAACGTCTAAACCCAGTGGGACATCACGAGCAGAACAGGATGACCGTATACGGCGGCCGTGTGCATCCAACATGAAATCCTTCATCCTGGTTGACAGGCCGCTTAAGAAATAATGTGCCACCTTGTAAAATTTGAGACTTCAGACGCGAATATCTGGTTTATGTGCATAAGTGCTCCTTCACAGTAGTTCCGGAATAACTGTAGGTTCACACTATTTTCAGGAACTACGGAATTTAGATTTGACAGCTGATTTCACATGTGCTGTGTTATGTTTGACGTAAGGCTTGACGCTGAGAATGTCAACTTGACTTTCAGTGAACCCGCTGGATATAATCAGACAACTTGAACCACACTGCGTTGAAGGAACATCTAATTGTCCTAGTTTTTATCTTTTTCCGTCATCTTTCAGCTTGATTACCAGTGCAAAAAATCTGTCAACTAGTGTATTTTCATTTACAGGTTTCCGAACTAGCCATGACACTGAACAGTACGCGACATCAGACGGCTGCTTTGCTCTCTAAAATGGACGCCGAGACCCTGTGGTTAAATGCCGCACTTAAACGACTGGATCCGAATGCGACGGAATCGGCCCCAGTGATGAATCAAACGGTTGCAGATGAGAATCAGTTCACTGGTGTTGGCGATACAGCTGTCGAATTACCTTCGGAGGACGTTGATCTGTTTACTAAGTACCCCCCGTTGGCCGTGTTGCCTGCTCAATATGAATCACTGATACGGCTACGTGATCGCTTGGCGCAGTTCCGTCAAGGCTGGACTAAGAGGCATGCAGTTGAGACCGGGGAACTTCTGGTTAAAGCGCATAGCCTTTTGCAAGCCTCTGGTGTTCGAATGGGAATGCCGGGAGTGCTCCAGACCACCGACAAATTGAATAGACAACTACTTCTAGCTGTCGATCTGGTTACGAAACGCGTGACTCAATTGGATACACGTGTTGGTCAAACTGAACTACGCATAGCTGAGGCCTCTCCGTTGGCTAAATCGTTCCATGAGGATAACACCGAGCTTGCTGATTGCTTAAATAAGTGTGAAACAGCACTGGAACAACTAACGTTTCCAGGAAATACTACTGGGTTGGAGGAACATCCAATTGTGCAAGATTTGGATAGTGAGCGTGAATTGCATCGAAAAGTCAAGGTAGATTCAGTATGATATTTTTGTTGGTTGCCTGTTCAGAGTTGAGATTCCGCTAGTTTTATGGCCACATTTGATGTTTTCTGAGGTAGACACGTTCGTGACTGGTTGTAAAATTGATCAAATTCAAGTCGTGTGTGGTGTGACTTTTACAAATTGTGTTGTTGTGTGTTGCGGCGATTGTTTGATTAATTAGTGTTCGACTATTGTTGTGTACAGCGTGGATAGGATCTGAATCCGAAAGTTATTCGATGAGTATCCCAATTAGTTTATGAGTTGCTACAAAACTGGACGAGCATATTGTTAGACAGTTGATAATTCTTATCTTTCTTTTGTTTCTCTTGTACTACATTTCTTGTTTTTGTACATTATCAAGGCCCTGGATGAAAAAATGGAGACTTACAAGACGGTGCTTGACCGCATAATCAGGACCAGCAACCCTCTTATTGAGCTTGTTGGTCGCAACGATGGTTCTGTCATTCGTACAGAGACCGTACGCGTCACCGAACGTTTCAATCAGCTTCAAAAGGCTGTACGAGCCCGTCTTGTTAGTGTGGAAACCAGTTTGAAGCAGTCGGATGAAGTGAGTATTCCAACAGATGCGAATTGTTCGTGAACGAAACAAGCGTATCGTTCATTATGATTTTACTGTGTTAGGTAACGTTATAATTGCTGTGCATGCGCTGTTTTTAATCTTGTATTTCTTTTGTCAACTGTGTATCACTTCGCACATTCATTCTAACAAACAGTAATTCATCCTTAACAAGTCCAGCATGTGTTACTTGAAAGTAACATAATCTCATGTTTGGTTTGGTTCAATATTGTGTAACGACTGCCTATGTATACTACTTCTTGCTCATTACACCAGAAATTGTATAGGTTAAGTCGTCAATGAAATACATCCCGAGAGGGGAATATTCAGCTTCTTTCGCATACATTCATCTTCAGTGAATGGAAGACATTTGAATGAGTGTTCTTAGGTCACAGAATTGTTCACACAATCGTGGAATTCAAGTACAGATTAAGGAAACCGGCCTTAATAATTGATTTACTTTTGAGGTTACTTTGAGAATGAGAAGGTTGGGTTTGTATAGAGATCGAACTAAATAAGATAGAGTGAAATGGATACGTGTAAGTAAATGTTTTTATCAGGATCTAATGGGAGATGTGGAAACACTTAGGGAGATCCGATTACAAGGAGTGAGTTGTGTCCGATAAGATCTTTTCCGCAAATTGTTCGCACATTTTTGACATGATATGAAACAATAAAATCAAGGAATTATTCACTGGGAATGCCACCTCAACGGGATAGATGTGTTTAAAGATCCCGTCAAAAGTTCAAAGTTCTTTGGCAATAATGCAAGGAATGGTACATCCAGTGAGAGAGCGTACAAATCTTGATAAAAATGACTAACAAAGTAGTGAGGGATGGAGAGAAAAGTTAAACGTTGGATATAACACGAAAACATCCAAACTTTGATGAAAACATCAATACCATGAGGTGACCATGTTATGTTGTTACTCAAACTAATCCTTACATATTTGACGGGAAACAGCCGAGGTAGAGGTTCATTATTTATATGAAAGGAGGGGCGTGCTTTAGAAACTTTCTCATATTGATTCTTCTTTATAAGCAACGACAAAATATCAACACATTTGGATATGTTAAGAGACGAATCGCGAGACTTTGACCAAGTTATTGGCTGGGATAAACCGTCCAATTGGGTGGAACAGGAAAGTCAAGTTGGGGTTTGATGTGCAACACCACATCCCCTACATATTTGATTGAAAATGTCTGATTACCTACTGGCATGGAAAGTGTAGATAAAAAGAAGGCAAAATTGCGCCCCCGTGGAACACCAGAGCCAGTGATCAGTGGCGTTGAGGCTTCATCACCAAGTTGAGTAAGTTGACTTCGATTTGTAAAGCAGTCGCTTAAGAACTCGACAGTTGAATTCCGGATTCTTTAAGCACTTGCAGTAGCGTCTCTCTGTCAACGCCTCCAAAAGCATCGCTATAGTCTAACATAGGTATGCAGACGGCTCTTGATTTTCCATCAAGTGATGTCAGAACGGAATGTACTAGATAGACGGGTGGATACCGGCGTTGAACATGAACGGCGATAGGCAAACTGACTAGAATCCATGATCCCCACCTGAGATTCTTTCGATCAAGAATGAGTTCCCTAAAAACTTTAAATGCTACAGATCGGACAAAATTTAGTCGTTCTTTTTTTAGAAATTGGTGTTGTGCGTTCCGTCCTCCAACAGTCAGCAATTTTGCATTATCAGAAACATTAAGTAAATACTTAATTCAGTCAAAGGTTGGTATAAAAATTCCGCACATTCCTTAGAAACAATAAGTGATAATAGGCCATCAGTTTCGCTTGGTTTGTGGGATTCCAACCGGATTTCTTTGAAACATTCGAGTTGTCTATTAAGGCGGTGGATTCAATGGAAAGCAAAACTCTATAGAATCTGAGGAGCTATTCGTTATCCTTTTAGAATTACGGCTGAGCTCTTCGACGACCAGTTCCTTGGCAAGATTGTTCAGCTCACCCAGCCTTTTCATGATTTGCCAGATCTCCCGGCAGCTTCTGTCACCCAATATTGTGTGGATGTTAAGTTCAAACGATTTAATTCACATTTGATAGATTTTGAAGTGCATTTGACAAATGAATAATCTTTTGATTTATAAGCCTTTTCTTCTGTTCTTCAAAGTCTTTTGAGGCAAGTGAAGTAAAATTTGTCTACAAAAATTAAAATTGTTTTTCAAGGGCCAACAAACATTGAAGCAGAAATTTTGTTAGCTCGTCAACTGATCGCAATAGATAGATGGATCGTCGTGAACAAACAGGTTCAACTCGGATGAAAATATCGGTTCCATAAGCATATCGTAGTTATCAGGAACAGATTGCCGACTTCTGATTATGCGATTTCCGAAACAGGCAAAGTGCCTATGGTGTGTGTTTCTATAAACCACAGTAGAGTGATCAGATGTATCAGCTGAGGGACGCTTTCGGACTGCGAACAATTGCGTTCTACTAAGGAAAGCTAAATCGAGATGTGCGTCTAGACACACATTTTTAAATGCTCCCATTTTGGGTTTCAACTGAACCATCGAACATGTTTTTGGAAGGGATGATTGACGTGTTTATGTTAGGATCGTGTAATTACTCGACGTAGGGCGCATATTAGGGCTTAAGATACTTTATACAGAGGAAATTCCGCCCGCTTTGCGTCCTTTACTGTTGCAGCATATGTTGCAACGAGAAGTGTTGGCAGAAGATGCGACAGTGACAAATCAATGGCGTTTAGGACGCGTGGCATGGCGATGTTGTGGTACAGTCATTATCAGACAAGTGTGTATTAATGTGACATTAAAACGGCAAGAATTACGTGTTGAATCCACTATGAGTGTCGTTTTTGCAAAAAGATGTGCTTGTTCACTTCGTTTCTCTTCTAAAGCATTAGATACTCTTGTAACTTGATCTTATCTTACTGGCCTATTGTATCTTGCAAACGCGATGGAACTAAAGGGTGCTCACGTGTTCCATAACTGTGCACACAATAATACCTCTCTCTCATCAACTCAATGAAACCCTCATTCTTTTCGATATGTGATTCTTATGGTACTGGTATTTGTTACAGCCTTGCCAAGACTCAGTCACTTTTCATGATTTTCTTTGTCAGATTGCGGAGCAACTGAACATGATGACCGATCTGTTTGCCAGCATTGCTGAACAGGCGTCTCATTTAGGAGTCTCAGTTTGTCTGGGTTCTGTTCAAACTCGACCATCTGCCACTCCGATTGATTTGGTCGACTCGACTCATAAGCCCGATATGTTAGAATCAATTAACCTCGGCCCGGCGGTTGGCTGGGACCGACTTCGCCCAATGGTCAGTGTTCAACCTGATCAGCTGGAAGATCAGCTTAATGAGACCAAAGCACTGCTAGAGGCTTTGGATCAACGGCTGCCCGAGCTTGAAGCACTCACCAACTGCGTTCGTGCTCAGTTAGAACCAAAACTGTTGACACACACCGCCCAACGTTTGCAGGACTCAGATTCGTCTGCCCTAGTTGATCCGTTCACCGTGGATTCAGGTATGTTAACGCGGGCACTCGTTTTTCTAAGACGTTTCGTTCAACTATGCTGTTCATTGGCTAAACCTTGCCTTTGTTTTCATCTATTCAGCTCGGGCAATTGAACTTCACAAAATTAGTGAGTTTTGTGTATACGGCGTTTGTTCTGTTATATCGTCATAACCAGTTTTGCATTTTGTATCCCAATTATCGTTACCGTTCTTCAAATTGGATGCTATGGACTTTTGTACTCATTTTAGCCGAGTGTCGTTTCCATTATGCATGGTTCGACCAGCGGTGCTGAATGCTCGTTAGAGCACTGCATCTGTCTGTGCAACCCAGTTGAGTCAGAGAGTGTTACAAAGCAAACGCAATTTTTTGACGCTTCAGCACAACTTTGTAGACCTCACAAGTTTTTCTCAGTGTTCTTGTTCCGTGTCAAAATACCTATATCCTTCTACAATACATCTTGGGAGATTTCGTTGTTTTTAGTAGAACTTACAGTATAGTTACGTTTTTTGCTTTTTCAGTCTTGCGAAATTCGGAAAAGTTGCAAACCGATTGGCTTGCATTACGCAGCCAGTTGCAGTCCCGGGTGAAGAAACTGAGCTCTGTGCACGAGACTGCCGCGAAAGAATTCTGGCCGATTATCAGTGAGCTTCATGACGCGTTTCTTGAGGCAAGCGAGACACTACGCTTGATAACAGCCGGTTGTCGTCCAGATACACCTTCAGTCCGACGCGATCCATTGGATCCTGTCAGTTACGTTGAGCAGCGTGCCGACTTAGAAAACCTCATGCAGACCTTGACGCAGTTGGGTGTACGATTGGTTGAGTGTGATAAAACGGGTGATCATCTTATTCGCCTGATCAGCGCGGACAGTTCGATGGATGATGGGGACTTGAAGCTACGCAACGAAGAAGAGCAGGCTATACGAGACGAGGTCAACTATGCCCTACGGGATTTGAAGACCCAACATAAGAATTTGCTGACTAGTTCCCAACAGCTGGTCAATAAGATTGACAAACATGAAGTAGCTGCGAAGCAATTTAAGGTGAGCGTGTTGTATGTGCATTTTGTGAATGAGTTTTGTTACAAACCAATCACTATTAAGCTTTTGAAAGACGTACGAGAGAAGTCGTAGTAACTGAGGATCGAACCGAAAACCGTATGATTGACAGCCAACATCGATACCACTTGGCTATTGCAGTCAAATGCACCTCACATCTGTTTTCTTTCCCGAGTTTTATTGTGCAGTATTACCTGTGATCTCATGTACACATATAATCGATTGTGAGAAACCGTACAGATGCAACAAAACATTCCTGTCTTCGACCAAAACTGAACTGCAACGAGTTCACTTCGACGGTTTGCGTGTATTTTACTAGTCGGATAGGTACCGTCCATCTAATCACCAGTTTGAGACAGCGCACATTCAATCAATGACACACAATCAAATCTGACAGCCTCATCTCAAGCGGTGTTCATAAAACCAGTGACCTACGTGGGTTGGCAGCAACAATGAAAGTCCGCCGAATGTACCTGATGAGTTCAGACAAATATGCTGAACTTGACCACGGTGAAATTTGTGCTGGCCAGAGAACATCGACGCAAGAGATTCTCTTCAATTACACGAAGCTACTTAGTAGTGTTCAAGGGGAATGGAGCCGGAACACACAATTATCATCACTAGTTAGAAGATCGGTTCAAATAGGCTGAGAAAATAATAGCAACAGAACGGCGATCGAAACCATACTAATCAATTGTAAAAAGACAAAATCGTGATTGGTTTGTAACAAAACTCATTCACAAAATGCACATACAACACGCTCA
>LOND01000885.1:40528-54092 GCA_014220965.1 Paragonimus kellicotti | reverse complement strand
GTGATATTAAACGACGATTCAAGCCACTCGGTCTGTAATTAAGGGTCAGGAGTTCGCATCTGCAGCCTGCTGCTTCTACTCAAAAACACAGATGAATCCGATCATGAACTGTATGTGCCTGAGAGTAAACGGCAAAAGGTAGTACACATTGTTGTTAACTGTTGCAGTATGGCGCTGTCGTTGCAAATTGATTGTGTAACAAACCGAACAATAAAACCACTTTCACAAATAAGTAAATTGTCGCAAACTGATTGCGAACAATTAAAAAAGTGGGAAAGTCTCAAACGCTCATAATCGATCAAGACACCTCACCAGCAGTGGAAAGAGAAGGATCATCCAGTTGTAAGGAAGCCAGTTGACTCGCGGCCCAATTTAGAGCTTCCAGTTCAGTATGTTTATGCAACAGTCCATCAGTCCATGTCACAATTTCCTCCAACTGTCGTAAAACCGTGGTAGTGTCATTCGAAATCGGTTCGAACTGATCCCATTTCACTTCTTGACGTGAGAGCCACTCGACGAATCCACTTAAGCCGGCCTATCAACGAGAGCAATGAGAAGATTTACAGAGGTGATAAGAATCCCCGTCAGCAAAAGAATGCAATCAGGTAGTCCTACATACATGTCTACAGAATTATGGTAGGACTATATGATAACTGTCCGCGCTGCTGTGTATTTAAAACTGTGCACCACAGACTTACATCTATGTAAAAGTTTCAAACCACAACACAAAAATGTCCATCAACAAAATTTACATCAGCAGATCAGTGGACGATACCGACGTCTAATTGCAGATCAACCATTGAGGGGCTAGTGAAATCAATAATTACGGTAAATACGTCTGCAATGTTTCTATGAGAAAACATTCAATATCCTATGGCGTACCAAAGTATATGGGGGTTAGATACTATTAAGCTTTTGAAAGACGTACGAGAGAAGTCGTAGTAACTGAGGATCGAACCGAAAACCGTATGATGATAGCCAACATCGATACCACTTGGCTTTGCAGTCAAACACACCTCACATCTGTTTTCTTTCCCGAGTTTTATTGTGCAGTATTACCTGTGATCTCATGTACACATATAATCGATTGTGGGAAACCGTACAGATGCAACAAAACATTCCTGTCTTCGACCAAAACTGAACTGCAACGAGTTCACTTCGACGGTTTGCGTGTATTTTACTAGTCGGATAGGTACCGTCCATCTAATCACCAGTTTGAGACAGCGCACATTCAATCAATGACACACAATCAAATCTGACAGCCTCATCTCAAGCGGTGTTCATAAAACCAGTGACCTACGTGGGTTGGCAGCAACAATGAAAGTCCGCCGAATGTACCTGATGAGTTCAGACAAATATCGTGAACTTGACCACGGTGAAATTTGTGCTGGCCAGAGAACATCGACGCAAGAGATTCTCTTCAATTACACGAAGCTACTTAGTAGTGTTCAAGGGGAATGGAGCCGGAACACACAATTATCATCACTAGTTAGAAGATCGGTTCAAATAGGCTGAGAAAATAATAGCAACAGAACGGCGATCGAACTCCTGACCCTTAATTACAGACCGAGTGGCTTGAATCGTCGTTTAATATCACGAAGCTCGTTATTTTGAAGTTTTATCGTGATGTCCCGATCCGATAAGCGAGAACGGACTCATTCATGAACACTGTTAGCACTGTTACATTCATATCCGCGGCCGAGAAGCTGTACATTTACGTCCTATTTCATATACCCCAGTTAAGCTACAGAGCTACGTTTGAAGCCCGTAAATTAGCACAACTGTTATACACCGTACAACTTTGGTACTGATGAACAGTTTGGCAAACGTGTCAGAAAGCAGTACGTTCTTACAAGTCAATCGTTGATCTCCAGTAGATTTAATTACGCGTTCTGCTATTCAATTTTCTTGTTCCCCTGGTTCAGTCGAACCTACAGCATCTCTCACCACACTGCCGTCTTCGCTACAAGCTGATTTGGCCGGCGCCAACCGCCGTTGGGATGCCTTACTGGATTCAGGCAATCACCGACGCCATCGGTTACAAACAGTTTTGCTCGGTTTGGGTGAATTTGACCACGCCCTGAATGCGCTAATCAGTTGGATGCGACAGGCCCAGTCGAACATAGATAAAATTCCTGTTCGACGGGGCAATATTCGCGGACTGGAAGCGGACCTTGCGCGAATTAAGGTGCGCCGTAAATCATTTTTTCGTGGATCGCATCGCTCTGTTTGATCGTTGCATTTTTACCGTCGAGTTTCACGTAGTTTGCGTCATATCCCTTGATCCTCTATTCGCGAGTGTATCGAATTATCATTTTACATTACTATCGTCATAGTAAACCTGAAAACATGACGGCACGCAATAAACACGAGACGCATTAGCAACAAACCTTATTGTATGGCGTAAGCTGTTATATAAGTAGCCATGTACTTATTACTTACCTTCATCTGTTTCTGATTGGGTTTTCCTTCATTTCTGTTTTTCTGCGCTCCGACATCTGGTTCCTACGCGGAATTTCCCAACTACGTAACTTCTGTTAACTTTGGTTGGTGGTGGTTTGGATGTTTTCAATCTGCTTGAATTTCTGGTTTTTTCCCCACTCCGCATCCACGTTGATTTATTGGGCTTTGGGAACACTCGGTACACCTGCACAAACCTTACACAGTTGTATTCTAAACTAATCACACGATACCAGTACAATGTTGTGATTCTCAGTCGTACTCCCTCAGACAAGGTAAGGTTGGTTTGAGTCGATCCGGACATTAACCGGCACGAGGATATTTTTTGTGTAACTTTACGGACAGTGTTCAGCCGTTATCATCGTATAGCCTCGACAACACTATGCATGTTTTGTTTTCATCTGCTATTGAGAAGGATCGTTAGCAATTCGTGAAACAGCATGCATAATTACATATTCATGATGCCTCCATTTCCAGATAATGATTATTTGATTACTTGGAATTTACTTCTTATTAGTAATCTCTGTATACCAGCGATGTTTCCATAAAGATCAAGAAACTCGCTTTTTGTGTAATTCGGTCGAAGGCATGTTCTGTTTGTTCACATTTCACCTTTAAGAGTTATTAACACCCGTACACTTCCCAACTTATATTGTTTTCCTGTAGTTTCCGCCGGTCCTTAAAAAATGCTTTCATAACCTCACACAGATCAATGAAATGTGTGGCTTTATGAGCTGACGTTACGTGCACATATTTTCTCACTGTTATCTTGAAGGCAAGCGTGAAGTTTGCTGACAGACTGTTTGGAAGTGACAGTCATCCTGTATTCTCAGACCTTACGGAATCTTTATTCTACCGTGTAACAAGGTCCACATATAAACTCTCGCATGTCTGCACCTAAGCTGCTTCTCATTGAATGATGCACCTATTCCATATAAAAACATGAATATTTTTGTTGTTTTGTTTGTACATCGCTGAGTTCAAAAATTGTTGGTTCAATTTTGTTTCAATCATTGTAGCTTTCTTAATTATTGCTGAGCGTGTGATGGTATTGCTAGCTGAAATTACGCATATGGAAGTGTTTAGTGTGAATTCTGGATTCGCCTTGCCCTGGCAGACAGGACAGAATATAATTTAATTTAAAGGCAGGCGGTTTCTGTCGCTGATTCTAATCCTTCCGAAACCCGAGTTGGTCGGAATTGGGCTCCTTTTACTCTTTCAAATCTGCAATGTTGCTTACCAGCAATAGAACTGGTGTTCGTCGGTTACCCATATGTCTAAACGTTTGTAATGGTATAGTCTACCTAACGTTAATCACTAGTCAATGTAAATTAGTACCACCTACCCATATAAGGTAACTTCGATAAGGAGGCTTTCGATACGGTTTCACCTATTACTTTTGTGCATTTTGCGGATTTGGTTCAGAACGGGGACATTTTTAGTGTCGCTTATTCTAGATCGTGTTTATCAAGTTGAAACCTACCAGTAGATTATCAACTTGAGATTATCAAGTAACAAATACTGTACATGAGCTCCATTCTTCTCATCTTACGAGTATAGTATTCTCTGTTATTTGTCCTTTCTCTTGAGGACTATTTCCGTAGAGTGATTACCTTTGTAAGCAACAGGGCAGCCCGTATGGATAACGTTTTACATTGAGTGACCACTTTTTAAATGAACAACCTTTCTACAATGACAGTCATAATGGCCTTTTTCCTCAGGCTGTCTACGTTGTATTAATTGTGTTCACGCCGTCAACTTCATGAGGGTTGCACTATCTAATGGTGTCGCTTTAAACACCGTGTGATCAAGACAAGTGATTGCGTACTAACGATTCACATACATTGTATACTTCAGCAGTGCCAGTCTCAACTCATCGATCCAAGTCTCGGTCTGTCATGTTGGACCTTGTATGGGCCTTGACGTATAGGCCAGGTTGAATGACATATTCTCGCCACCCAACCTTGTTCATTTTGGACATCCAGATGATCGAACATAACTTTAACTAACCGTTCTATCAATAATGTCATAGAATACCGAGAAAACATTACCATCATGGTCGGTAAAACTTATGTTGATGAGGATATCTTGTTTACAAAGTCACTTCGCATTGGAAAGATATTCCGACCTGTTTCTAAAGGTTACCGACCTTTAGTACAGTTTGGTTGATTTTCACTCCACAAAAATGTAACATCTACGTTATAAAACCAGGATAGAATACAATACAAGCTGTTATATTTATGATATGGGGTATTCAGTTAGACTGCGAGCAAGATGGCGATCCTTTTTCACAATACCTACCTCTGTATCGTTCTAGGTTTAGGCACTATATCGAACATTATACTCTTGAATGGGTTTCAATAGCCTGGAAGCCAATGGCCTATTTTTTCGGAATGGGTGTTGTGTTTCCTTTTGATGCACATCCTTGCTTGTGGTGTTTTTTTCTATTTCGTAATGTATCAATCACCGTTTTTTTCTTCTCCGCATAGGTTCTACAGAACAACATCAACAACCACCAATTGGCAGTAGTGCGACTTCACGATCAAGCTAAGAAACATGTGATAAAACCGGAAATTGTTTCTTCTTCAGCTGTCATGTCAACGTCGACAATCGGCGATAGCTTCGAGAATATGAGTACGACAGAGCGACTTGTCCTGATGAATACTGCTTGGGAAAAATTGAAAAACAGTGCACGAGAAAAACAACAACTGCTGGAGGAAGCTCTACGAGAGGTAGGCTGCTTGACAAATACGTTCAGTTACAGAAGGTTATGCGCATATAAGTGCTGTTTCGTAAGTCTTAAAAATACCATATCATCGTAAGAGAATTCAACATTCGCATTTTCTGTTGCTTCAATCGCAAGACATAAGTAGGGGAAATAGTGTGGTGTGTTTCTAGTTAAGGGCCGTAGGTTTTCGTATGCGTGATCGTTAAACAAATGAGACTGCTTCAGCGAACAGTCAAAGCCCAGCTTCAATTGATCATGCGGGCGTTTATGTTTCGCTACAGTTTTGCACTGAAACAATTAATAACCTTGTGTTCGTGTGAGGTTCTTGCCAACAACATTGTTTTCATGTATCATATTAGTATCGAATCTTGTGAGTGACTGATGTATCGAGTTCTACGTAGGTACTTGTATACTGGAAGTATATTCGTGTGAGATGCATTCGAACATGATATTTTACACTTTCATTCGATACTCTCCTGAGAATTTTGTTTTGTAATAATATTATTGTTCAATCATTTTAATTCTAAAGTGTCGTTTTTAAATCATTAATATATGACTGTTTTGTGTGGGTTTTGACCGGGCTGGAAACAGCCATATAAACAACACCCTTTTTTTAAACGCTCTTTAACATGGGCAAAATAAACCCAATACTAAGAAAAGAAACGTGAATTCGGATTTGACATCTTATGTCATTCATGATGTCCGGACTTCAAGTTCATTTGAGTAATTATCCCCGTCCTCACATGGCACACATGGTCAAGGTATTTTTTTCTTCTCTCTCTCTCTTTATATATATATATATATATATATATATATATATATATATAATAAATGGAACCACATTTTTGCTAGCCTTGCTAAACCAGAGTTTCAGGTGAATGCATGCATTTTTGGTAGACTACTTCCTTCCCTGTTGTTTTGTGTTGCTGTATGGTAATCTGTGGATCAATTGGGGTTAGGGATTGTCGTTCGGAAAATTTGTTCAATGTGTTGACGTTCACTGACACTACACTTACACGTCTTATATCATAAATCCATCAAAGTATGAAATTTCTGAGCTTCAGGCGTTAATTCGTAGCTCACTGTGAAAGAATGCTCTCCATTATGATTGTTAAAGTTCAGCCGCAGCCCAAGTATTTCATAATCAGGTTTCTTCTTTTGAATTAATAAATCTGCTCATTACATTAATCAGTTATTCTCAAGTTACAACTGTCAGCCTGCCTTGTTTCTTCTCATTTTTTTTTTGCATGGAGTCATACACAGTTGTCAATGTCTTCATGTGTGCTTAGTAGATTTGACTCATTGTCCTATATACTTACACGCATTGTGCCAAACAGTAGTGCGTGAACAAACTTTCCACCTATTTTGTATATGCGTATCTCCGGGCGATAGTCTGAATAATCCATCAGGTGCTGCTGCCTAAAACGGTGGAATTATCTATACTTCCCAATGATCGGCTAGGATTCGTACTCTATTCGACCAGCCTGTCGTTCCAAGAGATCTGCTAACCTTTGTTATTTCCATGAGAAACCCTGCCGTCATTCATAAATGTATCCCACTCGGAAGGTCATATCGCTGCCTGATCATAGTTGCCTATTTTCTGTGCACTTCCATTTATTTTGCCAAGGATCGCTGTTTAACTACAATCTTCAACCCATAACTTTCGAACGTGCCGTCTAGTATTAGGTTTGACAGTCACGATTACCCGAGAGCCGAGCTGTAATCAGTATTGAAATAATTAATATGTTGAGACCTTCCTACCTCTGTTATTTGTTGGCGAATATTACGTGAGTTGTGAGAAATCCATCTTCATGACCTTTCTAGCCCAATCGAACTCGTTCGTTCTTCTAAATCGTCTCCCTTGGACTGTTTACATTCTTATCGATGTCTTCTATGTTGTGCTGGCTGAACGATCGTCTTCCTTATTACAATCTTCGCTACCAGCGACTCCCTGCCATCTTTCTTTTCAAATTCAAGCTTTGAGGATACATACATGTTGCGTTTGCCGATTAATATCTTATGGAATCACTCTCGAACTAGGTCATGTCTCTTCACATCTACCACATTCACCTTTCTGTCATTTTATTGGCTAACATTACTTTGCTCTACCGCAGACTTTCAATTTCCACGGGCAGTTCGATCGATTAGTTCGCCGCTGTCGCCAATTAGAAGCTCGTTTGCCTAACGCTGGATCACGCACCATGGGTTGCTTGCCGGACAGTGCACGAGATCAACTGAGACGATTCATGGAAGTTTATGATGGCCTAATCGAGATAGGAGATGAGGTCAGTTTTGCTAACTTGAATGCTTTGTTGGCTGTTCCTTGCATCCGTCACGCTCATGTATTGTCATGTATATATGGACTGGCACTTCACCGAAAAACAACATAACTGCTTTTGATAAATGGATTGAGAATAACACAACGTTATGAGCAAGTTGTAATACTCTACGTTTCAACCACCTCGGGTGACCTTCCTTATCTTATCTATTTTTGATACTGTTTACTTGATCTGAACCCAAAATTGATGAGCAATATCAGGGCACAACAGTATTATCGCATATAGGTTGATAGTTCAGATACTTCATTCCTGCAAGCTGGGCGACGTCTAAATTTCCAGTGAAACTCATTCAGGATATTCCCCTTTTTGTCTGTCTTGATTTTGTCCAAGTCTGATATGCAACTTCATATTTAACAACGATCGTTCGCTCCCTTTTCCGTTCACTTTGTTTACTCTATAATTTAACGTGACTGATCATTCATTACGTTTTGTTCGTCTTCTTTCCGATTCGTGACTTACGACCACTTCGGCAGTTGAGTGATTTACGCAGAACCTCAGCGGCCTTATTAGTCAGCGAAGCTTCGTCAACTGAAGAGGCTCCGGAACATCTAATCGGTGCTTTGGATCGCTTCGCCGATCATCACACGCAAGTGTTGCGACGAGCTGCCGCTATTCGAGATCAACTACGAACAAGCTTGAACGAGGTGGAACAGTTTCACACGGACCTGGCGGAAATGATTAAGTGGCTCACGTTGATGGAACGTACTCTAGCTCAACAAAAACCGGTCAGTCGTATTGTCGCTCGTCTTGGCCCGTTGATTTTGGAACATACTAGTTTTCGCAAAGATATTGCTAGCCATCGTGAGGAATTGTTGGCTCTGGACCGCATGGCTGCTCAGATTCAATGCAATGCGCAAAAGCAAGACACGGTTCTTGTTAAAAACTTGTTAGCTAGTGTTCATAATCGCTGGGAACAGTTGCTATCTCGTAGTGCTGAAAGGACTCGACATTTAAATATCGGTTTGAAGGTAAGCTTCTGTTTCTGTTCTATCGTCTTCTCTCGTGAAACCAACGGTTGGGTTTTACATCCTATTATTCTTTCTCCCACACTGCTTTCCTAATCAGGAGGCACAGACATTCTTGAACAACTGGACCTCACTGACGGACTGGCTTAAGGAACAAGTGGTTTCGCTGGAGGAACGTAGCATGAACATTGCCACACGTCCGGAAGCGGTCGCTTATCAGCTGGCTCAGCATCGTGAGTTCCAGCGTGCCTTGGGTGCTCGGAACATTGCGTTTGATGCAACTCGACGGTACGCTCGGCACTTACGTGACCGGGCCCCAGCATGTGATCACGTAGAATTGGATGACATGATCACTGAATTGAAGCATCTATGGCACACTGTCTGTTCGCTTTCACTAGACCGGTTAGTCAGCTCTTGAGCGTGTCACGTGATGGCAACGAGTTTTTTTAAACTTTGTTCTAGTGGTCCAGGAGAGTCTTGGTGTTGTTTGTCTTTTGTTTATGCCATTTCTTGCGAGATTGGTATTCACTAGTAATTATCCGCATGATATTCTTCTCTTGGTTTGTGCTGGTTCCGTTGAGCTTCTTTTTTTGAACTTCATGCATTGGTTGTATATCTTCCGCAGGCATCGTGCACTTGAACAGGCTCTTCTGTCCGCTGGTCTCTACAAGGAAGCATTGCAGTCACTTGGGGACTGGCTGGCCAAAGTTGAACCTCAACTAGCTGAACACCAAGTGGGCGTCTTCGGTGACGTGGAAACGGTCGAGGTGAAGATAAAAGATGATCTCTGTTTACCTCCTTGCGTTAATCTTTTCGAGTGTTCCATTTTTTTGTGGCTGTGTGTTAAATGTCCGAGCTTTGAATAATTTTTTTTACTCATTCCATTTGTCTATGACATTTCGTTAGCGGAACTTTGTTTTCTGATTGACTGTAGCAATTGATCGATGCACACCGACGCCTCACGAATGAACTCAACCAACGTGCCGATTGGATTGCTTCAGTACGTGAGGCTGCTGAAGAGCTGATGACCAAAGCAAGCAGAAGCACCACCGGCCAGTTGGATGTTGTAGCCATACGGGGTCAAGTGAATCATGTGAATGCTGTATGGAGTCGAGTGCAAGCGCTGTCAGAGAAACGAGGCAAACGCTTGGATGAGGCTTTGAAATTGGTGAGTCTTCGATACCTTTGGGTGCTACAATTAGTGTTAACTACTCACCGAATGGCCAGTCCATCAGCTTCTTCATATACCGAAAGTTCATATGTTAACGACTTGCCCATTTTGTTGTACTACCGTTTCAACTTATTTAACTTATTGGCGTCAAACGTCGGTTTTACGCATTTGCTGGGAAGCCCGACTGATACACTAATGTGGATGATTTCTTTTCACTTCCCATCCATGTGCTCGCTCTTTTTTAAAGGCTGTTCAGTTCCAAGAAATGTGCCGTAGCCTGATGGACTACTTTGCCGGGGCTGAGCATGTTATACGACGGTTGGCGGCGTTACCAACCTATGACGATATATGTGAAGACGAGCCAGATACCACCATAGCAGAGGTACGAGCTTCTACAAAAGTGGCCAAAGTCGACATGGGTGCCCCGGAAAGTTTGGCTGGTGCGATTGAGGCGCACAAGCAAACCCATGCTAACCTCATGGATCAAGCCGAACGAGTGGAGGCCACACTGCAGCTGGGCAATCAGCTTTTGACTCAAGCTCACCCGGAAGCAATTCCGCGATTGCGTCAGTGGATTCACACTTTGCAGAGTCGTTGGACTGATGTAAGTTTCTGTTCAGCCGTTTAACAACTGAATCACTCGTCTTATACTCTTCGGCTGTCACATTAGTCGGGCCGCTAGCATATTCAAACAGTGTATCATTTTTTTCAATTCATCTAGCTCATCAATTGGTCTAATCAACGGGGTGATCGTCTTCAGATGGCCACGGACGAACAGCGACGAAGAAGGTTGCTCAGCAGTGAACTCATGGAGTGGATTACTACGACACAACAACATGTGGATCGTGAACCGACGGTAACATTTGAAGATCCTGTCAAGGATGCTACAGTTGGGGTCGTCAGTGCCAATGATCATATTCCATGGGACCTCAAAACCGATAAGTCTGAACCCTCGTCAGTTGAAGTGTCTCATAAAATGATCACAATGTCTCCAAGTGTAGATGAAGCATCTGCCGTTGCTACATTCCGCACTCTGCCTTTGAGTGAAATAACAGAACCCCAGTTGATCGAACGTCTCTTGTCTGAACAGACTGAGTTGGAACAAGAGGCCGAAGTGAGACGCTCTGTGCTAGAAAATATTTTAAAACATGCCAAACGGCGTTCTATCTCACGAGTGCCCGTCCCACGATCGTCGACCGCGCGCCGTGGGAGGAGTGCCTTCAAACCACCCGGACGCCTGCCAATCAGTCGAACTTCTGAACCTGTCATCTCCGAACCGACATTCGTTTCTGCCTCGGTTAATCATCTGTACCACCGTTGGAACCACCTAGAACGTAGTTTACAAAAAAGGCGATCGAAGCTACAAGACCGACTGGCCTACTTGAAAGAAGTGGAGAAAATGAAAAACTTCCAGTTTGAGAGTTGGCGTCAACGTTACGTGGCTTGGTTGAACCAGAACAAAGCACGTGTAGTTGATCTGTTCCATCGTAAAGATACGGATCGAGATGGCCGACTCACCTACTCAGAGTTTATTGATGGGATTTTAGAAATGAGTAAGTCTGGTCAGTCAGCAGCAGCAACACCTTGTTCATCTTTGTCATTCTGTTTGTGCTAAACAAGTCCGTATCTGACTATTCGTTGTCTCTGTAACTGTCATTTTGTTTAACTGTGTTTACGTGCGTGCGCGTACTTTCGCATGTTTGTGTAAGCGAATCTCTTCACGCAGACGGCACAAGGAAATCGTACGTACGATGTTTGTGCGGTTTTACGTGAGCGTGATCATATTTGAAAAGGATGATTCACTTATCCTCATATAGATTTAACAGGTGAACTGAAACCTTCTGAGAGGCATTTCATCTAGCTTCGACCGGAGCACATGGATTACAGAGCCCAAATGGTCGGTTACTTCCTTCCAGTCAGTCCTGCATTGGGGGCACATTTGGTCCCGGAGCTTAAGTTTTTCAAGTATGACAGGGCTGCAGGTCCAGATCTCTTTTCCCTTTGTTAAAAATATTACAGAGGGGTTCATATCTGAATTTTTTCTGTCGATTTGGAAACTGTTGAAAATTAGCAACAGTCATTTTTGTTTTCAAAATAGGGACCAGAATTTCATGGGAAAACCACAAAAGCATCAGTCTAGTATCTAATGTGTCCAACTTACTCATTTGCCTAGTTTTCTATTGGCTCACTAAATCAAGATGGTTTCAGATACATTAAAATCGGTCAGGACTCCGATCCGGTCAAGGGCGCCTTTACGATATTTTCATTCTACGACGTTTCTTAGAGCATTGACGTCTCGTGGACGACCGACGGCTGTCGTCTTCTGTGATCTAAAGCTGTCTTTAATTCAGTTGTTCATAACGTTCTCTAGAACTGCCTACCTTGCAAAGTGTGAACCTGTTAAGATTATTGGGGCAAGCATGATAAGGGGGTATGGAAGACTATCTTCAGTGCTCATCACTTTTTGTTGTCCGCTAGAAGTGATGACTAGATAACATAGTGAAATGCTGATCTTTGGGTCGCCTTTGACAGAAATTAGTAAACTGTGCTTAGGCGATGTAAGGTTAACCTATCACTGTGTCTCAAGCTGAGGAACACCGGCACGCATGTTTCATTCCGCAAGCAATTCTAGCCACTCATGGTTCCACTTACAGTCCTAGATACCGCAACAATAAAGCTGGAGAGCATGTGGACTGAGTGAGGTTCCGCCCATTGGTCACAGCTGCGCATGGATAGTAGCATGTCAGGCAACTCATTTGACTGCTGGATATCTTGGCAGGGATCAAAAGTTTGGGTTACCGTTAAGCACATTTGTTGCGCATGTTTCTGTCTAGAAACTACCCGCCTTTCCAGATGAAAACCAGCACAATTGTTAAGTTGTGGCATCTCGTTGTGTGTTACTGCTGCCTTCATCTGTCGATGATTGCGTGCATCCAATATTCACATGGAATTGTTGTTTTACTGTTCTAATTCAATCACTTTCAGACTCAAAGAGCGTACGCAGTAAGTTTTTCTGCCTTATCGAACTGTCTACCTGGGCCATGATACTTGAACACCAAAAGGCAACATGCTTACCTGCACTTTTCTGTGTATGTTTGTGCGTGGTGGAGGTCTTCATGAATGGGCGGGAGAAAATATACTCATTGTACTTACCTTATACACATGTGTGCTTACTTTCCCATGTATGTGATAGATTTCAGTTTATTGTCTGTATGCGTTACTCGTTTGCTTCCCTTCATTACACCAATTGCATCTGCCTATTGCTGATCCATGTGAATCTGTGTTTGTTTGATTGTATGGATCTGCCGTGTTCGAAGTTATTCTTTCAATATTTCGGTTAGTTGGCGGTTCTTGTATATTGATCTGTTCACTACCACCCAGTTTCACAAGCATTTGTGTCTGAGCGTTTACATGCCATACTTCAACCGTAGCCTACGTGAAGTCATTAGCGCAGTGATTAACACATTGTTTTCATGCCCGGGTTAGGACACAGTTTTGACGAATGTTAACAATAGAGTTTGAGTGTAATGCTTTCTTTCTAAGGGAGCCAACTGAAAAGTACAAAATCTGCTAACAAATACAAGTGATATTCGATTTATAATTATACAACTTGACAAATTTTGTCTTTGTCCCCCGTAGGCGGACAGCGGGGAATTGTATTGTTGATCAGAATTAAAACAGGTTGTCACGCAGTATCCCCTGTATTTTGTGAGTAACTGGTGCTTGTTTTGACGTCCGACGTGCGGGTTCGTCCAATAATTGATTTCTGAATCGTGCATTCTGACACTTATGAGGTACAACAAAACAGTTAGAACGCGGAAACTGGTAGATGCAAGCATTCCATATTGACTCATTATTCCGAAGTTTTTCATAGCAAGCAATCCGTCACAACGAGACTGGA
>LOND01000885.1:8346-37777 GCA_014220965.1 Paragonimus kellicotti | reverse complement strand
AAAAGATGCCAACCTTCTTCCAACCCCCAACCTGGAGGACCAGGAGACTGGTTTGTCAGACCTCTACCCATTGGCCTGCCTGGTATGAGTGACTCTATCGGTGTGGTGATCACACCGTCCAGTTTAGCCCATCGAGATGCGCAAGCCGTCACACCACGTCAAGGTCCAGTCTCGTTGTGACAGAAGATTGTAATATAGATAAATAGTCCCGGTTGTAACGGTTAGTTTGGAAGTGCAAACTTTATTCGTAATATGAGTGTAATTGTGTTGCCGAATAATCAATGCATGAGTCAAACCGATTAGAACCCGATGCCGTTGTATAAATTTGCATCCGTTAGAAGAGAAACCTCAAATTTCTCCAATAACCGGTCTTACAACGTTCACATGTGGCGCGAAATCTCCTGCATGTGCACTCACATCAAATTACTATTACTTCATTGAAACAGTTGCAATTCTCGAGGGAGTATGGTGAATGATTCTAACCGGTGTTCCATGCATGGCCTAGTACAAGGTTCCCGAGTTTGATGTCTATGAAATGAAAGTATTAACTTTGGCCTAATTTGCTAAATACAGCCCGCTACCTATCATTCCCATGCTCATGGGTTCTAACATGGTTGTCGCACTGCTTCTGAATAATTTTGAGCAGCTTGGGAGTATTTGGTTCGTGCGTGTCACATCTTAGCGTTAAATTTGCGCTGTGAAAGTTGTATATAAGCTTAATTTTGGTTCGTTACGGTAACTTGGTTGTTAGCAACTCATGATTGTCATCAGTATAACTTTCTTTCCGGGTGGGTGATATGTCTAGTTTTGAAAACGGCAATACGAATGAGGCTAAATTATCTCGGTCATGAATTCCCTTGGTATCCATTTGAGTTCAGTTTAAGGACACTGCTGATAGAGTGTTAACCACGCTGTTTGACTAGTAATGCTCTAGCATGTATAAGCTGAAAGCTCAGCTAGGTAGATAAGTTAACATTAGTCTGTTTGATACATAAGGCCTGTGATAGTCGGTGACAGACACCTCCATTCTTGTTATTGCGTTCTTAAGATTATCTGGCATTTACCTTTCTGATTGGCTGACATCGATCAGTTTTTCGTTCGTATGCGGACTAGCAGTCATCTGCAGTCCTCGTAAAAAAGTGTCGGTTTTGATCACCCTTCATATACGCATTGCAATTTCAAGATTCTAACCTAGAGTGGCTAGCTTCCAAATAAAGTCTTTTCGTTATGCCGCAACAGTCACTAATTGAATCGGTCTAATTTAGCTGTAGCTTGTTGACAGTGAGTTGATTTTCCCGCATCACTGTGTTATATAACAGACAGCCTCGTTTGTGAGTAGTATAGTGCGTACATTCGGGAACTAAAGGGCAGGTCTCAACGCCAGGAAGACGAGGGACCAGAAGCGACTATTGGAACAGTGTGTACGCACTATGGGGACGTGTCACCAAGGCGAATGACAATGTACTGCTGCCCGTGTGTGTGTGGATACACGTCAGCCATGCAAATGAGTGTACGCGTTCGTTGTCCTATGTTTTAACATAACCTGTACAGGATTTCGTGCAATAAACAATTTCGCACTTCAAGCGTCTTTTACGGTTACAACAGCTGAAATTTTCGATGTGTAATTGATGACACTATGACGTCTGAGACTCGTGTGTGGCCAGTGGTCGATAACCATCTGTACGATCGGTGCACGTTTACAAGAAACCCCGTTTGCCACCGTCTCATCGATTGCTTTATTTGTTTTGCGGTCGAACCTATTTGCACCCATCGAATGTGTGTTGGTGTGCTCGTTCATGTTACCTTGTATTTCATATTCAATGTTCATCTTCATCCTCTGACCTTCATTTCTATTCATAGTTGCACTTGGTTTGGTTCCCACTGCTTCCCAACTTTTTTCATTGGGTATGCTTTCAGTTCGTAACTGTATCAAGCAGTAGAACTCAGCTCACTCCGGATTTATGTATGCTAACGCATTAGTACCTTATTTTGTTTTCTTACTGTCATAATTCTCCTCTCTTCTTGCTCACATCCCATGACCAGAGTTTCAAACGAATAGAGTGGAATTGCAAGCGGTGGCGGAGATTTTTGACGCGAACGGTGACGGATACATTGACTATCGCGAGTGCATGGATGCGCTCCGTGCAGGTTACGTCGCATCGAGGTTGACCACATACAGCGGAAGCAGCCAGCTGAGCTTGTCGCAAATTGGACGCACCGACGAAGAGGCGATCAACGATGAAGTCCGACGTCAGGTTGGACTGTGTACTTGTCATAATACTTATCAGATATGCAAGACAACGAATAACACATATCGGGTAAATCCGACACTTTGTTTGTGATTACCAGTCGATGTCCCTTTCATTGCTGTTGTATACATTCACACGTAGAGAGCAGGTAGCAGTCAAACAAATTTTACGGTAATCGACCCATGCATCCGATTCCTCGTCACTTCAGCTTTTCGGAAGAAAGTGTAGACGATATTTTGCTTCATACAGTCGTTAAGTGTTTCATACCGTACGTATTCGTCAAAACCGCCGTTTGAGCCTCAACTTCTGTTGGGGTTGACACATTACCAGGTGGTTATTTCTGCGCAGACGCTGTTTATTCGGAATGTTTGCAGAATCTAGATGTGACTCTTCCATTGCGTATTTGGGACGTAAGTACACGTTCAGTTCGATTGAACGCTGTACCATAATAATAATCGAGTAGTACACAGTCGGCAGTGACAGCTTCCATTTGATTGTGGTGTCCAGTCGGATTATTTTCGGGCTATTCTCGACATTATTAATGTCAGTACAACGCTTGGTTTATTGTTAAATGCGGAATATTTGTCAATGAGTTTTGTGTACAGCTTTGTAAACTTAACCAGGATCCACGTTCATCCAAGGGCAGTTTCAGCTTTCACACTGAATGCCCAAAAGCCCTCGACACGGAAGAACAAGTTTCTTCTAAACCTTGTCTGTGCACTCGTCATCTGTGACGGACTTGGGATTTCCGTGAAGTATATGGAAAATGATTGAATCAGAAACCTAGGACGAACTGTTGGCTGCGGAATATCCCATTTGATTAGTTGCATCCGAATACAGTGTGTGAGTTTGTTGGTAGCGTATCTAACCTGCTTTATTTGCAATGGGACATGGCAATAGGTCACCACATTCGCAATCTACTTTTGCTGTCTATTTCATATCCAATGGAATTCATGGATCAATAAAGATGGCAAAAGGGCTTACAGGATCTGTGGAAAAAAATAATCTATCTTAAAACCCTAGATGATTTAATTTTGACATCTGCGCTAATCTACTAATTCCATGGGGACCTATTTTAATGACAAACTGACAGAATAACTCAAATAAAAAAGTCCCTGTCATTCATTTAGTAAGATCCATGATTAACGTCCACCGAGTACCTAACGAGTAGCAACGGACACGGAACTAGTTGTATGCTTACTGCCAATTTCGGCTAGTAAATACATGCTACTAAATACAGACTACTTTACGTACATATTACTTATTTCATCACACTTTGTAGTGGTTGTGTTGAGTTCTCGAAATCTTACTCGTGCTCATAAATTTTTATGAAATGTTTTACGTGTGGATGATTTCCGATCTCCATTCATTTTGTTATCTACCGATTTATTTGGTCATCTATGAATTTGCTTGGTAGCCGTGCACGTTTGTTGAATTTAAAACCCATCGCTACGTTCCTCATTGGTTCATTTGTTCTAGAAATAACTATCCATTTATACCGCAGACGGCTGCACAATGGGTACATTGTTTGTCCGCTACGTGTTTTTACAACTTCTTGACATTTCATGTTTGTTCTTCAGTTTGGGAACTCACAGAAGCTGCGCATGGTTCGCATCCTGCGCAGTGCCGTCATGGTGCGTGTCGGAGGTGGATGGGTCAATCTTGACGAATTCCTGGCCAAAAATGATCCGTGCCGAGGTAAGCGTTCCTAGTGTCAGTCGAGTTAATCATGTCGGTTGGCCGCACATGTATGCAATGCTTCCATTTGGTATAGATTGGCAAACGAACTCTTCCGCAGGCAGCCGATGTAATAAGCAGCTAACTCACTTCCTCCATCTAGAACCTCCATGTAAACGACACCGGTTATTTTTTACACGCAACCAAAGTTTGATGACAGAACTAGAGGTGAACTAGTTAGGGTGGAGGTATGTTTGAGCACGACACGCACACATTTGCCCGGGGGCTTTATAAAGTTTATTGTTAAGTTGTTTCCAATGTGATGATGGTATTTCGATTTGTATAATTTTACAACTCTGTGTTAGGCCGTCATCTGGTAGTTTGCTTCCGATCGTTTATAACTAAATTCTCAGTGTACCTGTGTTCACTGTTCTTTCACCTACGTTTTATCCTGCTTATGACCTCCGATCGCATTGGATAGGTTCATGTCAAAGGCTGTCTAGCTTCAGCGATTTGGCAGCTGCTGTAGGCCTAGGCCCATCCGCATTGCGTCATCGCCGACCATATCCGGTGGGTTATCCGTCGTTTTGCCGCGATCTGCTCCGTCTGCCGGCCGTTTCGGCTAGCTATTCCAATCCCCTTCGCAGCAGTGCCGAAAGCAGCACAGGCTCACAACATACTGCCAATTCGGATGGTGCACGCGGTCTGCGTAACAGCAGGGTCTGCAGTCGACACACTTCATCCCGACCCATTTTCGGTCCTGATCAAGACAATGCGTTCTTCCTGGTTATGCCTTGTACCAAAGCAAATCCTGCGAATCATATGTCAAGCTGCACGTCGCAGACTACAAGTCTGAACTCCTTACCCGTTAGGGCGCGACATCGCAGGCAGTAGTGTTCCTGCGTCTTGCAAACGTATACCGGTTTCACAACCCTTCACGCTTTTCACCCATTTGGTCCTGTCTGTCTTCAGTTCCGTTGATTCAGGTTTGTAGAGACATTCAGTCTCATAAAGCATGCAGCATGTAAGATTCGCAATGTTTTGTTGTTGTTGTTGTTGTGCATGCGCCCCAAGTCTACTAGTGTTGTAAGTGCTCTGCTTTCCATGTTGTCCAATCAACGGTGGTTTCACTTTGTTATTTTACATTCCAGCCTCTGAATGGAAATCTGTCGTTGAACTACATGAGCGTCGCCTTGTGGGGGACAGAACCGCTACATTTCGCACCAAACCTTCCTCACACACCAGCTTAGGCAAATCGTCATCGCATGGCAGCAGCGTGTCCTCAGTTGCTGCTTTGAATCGAAGCGAATCTGTAGAAATCCCTCCGAATTCTACCACAAATATCTCCAGTGACACACGGGAGCGTCGAGGTTCCGTTGTATCATTGCCATTCCCAGCCTCCCAAAATGATAGTCATAATTTCGATACTTTCGACTCTCAAAGCCTTTCGGGTGTAGATCAAACTATCGTTGATTCAACTGTAAATGGCGAGATGGTAACCGATAGGAGTTCACGTCCACCCTCTCGTCTCTCTGTAGCAAGCAGCCTTCCTGGCGCATCAACCGGTGAGTTGTTCACTTTTCTCTCAATCAAACCATACCTGAAGTAGCCTGGTTGCTGCTCAAAAACCCTAGGTAGAAAAGAGTTTTTATGCCTAATATAAATATATTGTGAACTTAACATAGCACTATCATTTATTGATACGCGATGTTTAAGCAGCTTAGTGCGACTCTGCCGTTAAAGTTTAGTCAGACAGAATTAAGAGTGAAGATTGATCGTTCATCGAAATCCGGTGGGTAGATTCCAGTTTGCAAACCATGTGACAGACATGAAGGATTGTTTCTGTTCTTCCACGCCAAGGCACCACGATTCCCTCATCTTGCAAAAGAAAGTACGTCTACCGTGGATAGATAAGAAGTTGGTGTTCCTGGCTAGTTATGATCCAGCCTGACACTGTTACAACAGTGTATCGAACGCAGGCTAGATTTTAAAGCATCTGAGGTGAAAACAATGTGGACCTAATTGGATACGCCAAGCGAACTCAACGGGTTTAGAGAAAATATCCTTTCCGGAAGATTGAAACGAGTATGAAACCGTATTTCTTTGTGATTTGGGTTTAATTTGCTCTTGAAACGCAAATTGTCATACAGGGAAAAGTACATCATCTTTTCTATCTGTTGCAAAATGCTTTGTGATTTTTTTTCGAGGTATCTCAAAGCCGAAAGTGTACTCAGCCACTAAGACCCATCGCGCCCGTGGTGCCAATCCCCCCATCAAACCTTTTAGCCGAGCTTCCAGTCGCTCAGGTGTGAACGAGGAACAGCCTGACCAATCAACTGAGTCTATGCATTCTGCGACGCGTGCAATCAATTCATCTTTGACAAGCGCATCACTGAAGTCGGCCACTGTAAAATCTTTTTCAGTGTCAAAGCAGCCATCTGAATCTGACATCACGTCATCTTCTCATGCAAAAAAGCGCCCCACATAGGCTGTCAAGTGTACTTTTCTTTTTTGTATCCCGTTCCCCTCGCTCAGTCGTGCCCTTCAGCTTGTGGTCTTATTGATCATTTCTGTCAAGCATATGCTTTTATCCTGCCATCTCTCTCGCACTGGTTTATTCTGTTCGGTTTTTCACATTATATCTGCTCGCACAACTACTACTTCAATACCCTCACGAACACCAACTTTCTTTGTCCGCACCATATTTCAATCTGCATTGTAACCCATTTTTGTCAGCTCTACAACAACTGTGGTGTTTTGGATTTCCACTTTTGGATCGGATTCGGGTCTATTTTTTCTATTTTGTTGACTTCAATGCTCATTGTTTTCTTTTTTCGTTTGTTTGTCGGAAACAGATACTATGAATAACAGCTAAATCACAATTATGAGCCAAGCATTTTGTGTTTCATCAGTGAAAGAACTAGTTCATAACTGGCTGTCTTTACATTCAAAAACATAGTTCACTCTCTAGTTGTGGATGATTCCGAACTTTCGAAGTAGAGATCGGAACGATCAACCCTCAAGTTACCAATTCGATCAGTTGGGAGAAGAAAAAAAAATTGGAAGCCTCAGTTAAAATCTGTCAGCAGTTCATGGATAAGTAGTCGGTTATCGGGAACTGTAAAGTGAAATGAAGCCCAAGTGTTACAGAACTAGGGTTTAGTGGGTCTGGTATTCGTACTAGAACGAGACAATCTGAAGATGATAATCACCGGAATCTCAACACATCGCTGAAGTGAATTGCAAAAATATAGGTATATTGTCTGGGGAATCGGGCTGATGTATACTGACAGTCCTGTTGATGTTTACTCGTGATTCTACACGACAATTTGCAGTAATGAATTGCACATCGCGTGATCCCACACAGTCCAGCTCTCGCATCAGTCCGCTAAGGGCACACCAAACCTCAGTTGTACATTCTTCGATTTTTGATGCCCAGTGGTCTCGGATTGTCGAAATTCGTCTGTTCAATATTACACACAGTGAGATCTGTCTTTAGGCTGTTCCGTTTGACGAATTCTTTTTGGCTTGGCCTAATTGTGATTGCTCTACAGGTCCTTCTGGCCGGTAGACACTGATACGATCTGGAACATGTCTCCAAAACTGAATCTTAAACCAGCCAGTATTTTCCGGGTATTATGACCCTTATTGCAGTTCCCTGACTGTAAATTATTGGACGCGTACGCATACCTCACCGACCAGTGGCGGTTTCATAAAGCACATCAACAGCTACATATAATCCAAGTCCGGCTAATACATTGGTACATTTAACCGGTACGTTCTCGGTGTGATTACTGATAAGTGGCAAAACTACATAGTGGCCAGACGATGACATGGTCATGAGTTATGAAACCCCCGGCCGACCCACTGAGCACGGTTGGTAGGTGCGAATTGCGAGATTCGTAACCGTCCATACCGCTCGTTGGAAATGCCCTTTCACATGCCAGTGTGTCGCAATCAATTTCGAGTCTACATCCTTATGGCTTTTGTCTCTTCCGTATTGACTTGATTTTATTCACACACTTGTTTCTATTTATTGATCTGCTGTTTCATAGACAGTCAACGGCATTCCACGTCACAGTACCTACGTGTTAAGCTCAGAGCTAAAAATGACAGCTACTGACATTTATCGTTGAGTGCGACAAGCATTAAAAGAGTAGGCTTCAAGTGATTTGATCTCATGAAGATACGACTGGAGCACTGGTTGTGGACTTGCGCATCCAGGATTAAGAAAAGCGGAAATGCAAAGGGAATAAACTATACTGCACAGTAAGTAATGCCATTGTCGGGAGAGCGATAACTTCTGATACTTCCCGGTCGTTTATGCCGCGGAAGGGGGTTGACTTGAGGGACCCCACCCCGAGTCTCTGACTCAAAAGTCTGACCTGCGAGACAACAGGATACAGGGTTTTCTTGGGGACCCTACCCGGAGCCAATGACTCAAAAGTCTGACTCACTTGGCAGTGAGGGGCTTGCCTAGCCCGAGGGCGCAGTGAATAAGACATTGATGTCTGATTCTGAGCACTGCTGCGCGCAGTGGATGTACTCGAAGCTACATCGGGCTTTTGGGTGATCAGATGTTTTTCGACCGTATTGGATAATACGCCGGCGGTCACGGTCAACCGTTGGGCGATCGGAGTGCTCTTTGTTTGAGGGTACCTTTTCTAACCCCCTTCTTCCTGATACGGAAGACAGCAGTGCCGCAACTATAAAAATAGTTCTGCTGTATGCCCATAGGATCGTGCCTCACTACCTAAGCACTCCTACGCGGTCAGTAGTGCGACATACAATCCTATGAGTGTAACTGCTTTTCGTCTGGCTGCTCCCCTTTGGCCTGTCTGACAGGGTTGAACCTGGAAGGACCGGAGTCCTAGTCAGCATAGCCCGCCGGATCAAAACAGCACACAAGCCCGACCACCTCGTCAAGGTAGCAGTATAGGTCAGGCCGTAAAGCAATGAATAAATACAACACGCTTTCGGAATGGAGAGGTTTAACACTCGACATCGCGGTTGGTCCCGTTCGTTAGTGATCCCGACTCTTCACCGCAGAACTTTCCTGTGTTGTGTTCTCGGCGGCAGTGGCGTCCGCCAACTCGTCACAAGTTGGAATTGTATTCTGTGAACTGTTTCCAGGAGGTTCGCGTTGTTCGTGGCAAGTAAACCCAGTCTCTGTGCCCATTGCATTGCCTTCAAAAGAATAACATGTCGGTTTGTGAGAGCTTCCTTATCCTTTTTCGCATCTACCTTGGTCAACCGCTCAAAACTATTGTGTGATAGAATGTACGCCATCTTGAAAAAGACCTGGCGAAAGTGGCTTTTCCAGAGTTGTCCTCCTTGAGGGACGACTGCAGCATTGCGGACTATAATAGCATCAACAACACGATATAACAGTCGAAAGAAATGTGCATGGATCTAATAGCATCGCTACTGCAATAGATCCTTCGCGCGAATCCGTTCCTCCTGCACACAGAAAAAATCCCCTTGGAATGAACGGCATAACCAAACAGATGGCTTAGTATCAGGGATTACGTTGAGCAGCAGCATGGGAAGACCTCAGGTAGTCAACACATTGTCTATTCGAAGTCAATGATCTCCAATGTTGTCGGAACATCCAGGCAAACTATTACTCGTCAGAATAGAACTAAGAACGCCGTAATTTTTTTTAGAGTAGCACATAAAGAGGAAGTCAATCGGTCGATCTGGTTTCAACAACAGTGAGTCTGAAAGATGTAGCTGAAGATTCAATCCTTACGGAACGAAACTTCGTGCACAAAAATTGACGGCAGCTGATTGCGCGACTAGTGATACATCTAAATAGGTAGGGATCTGGTGATCTTTCACATTGAACGCTCGATCCCCGGCCGTAACGAACACTTCTAGTTTGACAAAGTTAAGTGGACTTGATTCTTCACCTATGTGCGACATTGTCTCCGTCAAGGCATACACTGAAGAAAATAATGTACAAGGTGGTTTGCAGAGCGAATACGACAAACGTTTGCCGTAAACCGCAAGGCCCCCATCCAGACTTGTGCCTTTACAAATGTGCCGTGACTGGGCGAAGGTGATCTGGTGCTACCATGACCTTCCTAGTCCATGCGATCCTTGATGAATACTCGTCATTCATTTAGTCAACGTTACGCAATCTTCCCTGCATGTGACCTTCATTCGTTCACCCAATTCCGAACACATCAGAGGTCCCGTACGTCATTCGAATGGTATTGTGTTGAGTCCTTTTGGCTCCAACAACTGACGGTGTGATCAAATAACACTAACTGACCTCCTCCTGTTCACTAGGTAGTAGCTGGTACATGGACGGAGACACCACCACCACTCTGTCTGCGGGAGTGCGCATGTCGTCCAATTTTATTATGCCCGTCCACATCACATTCCAATCGATCGCCGATTGCATTGATGTTTGTTGCTCAATCCACCGACGGAACTGTTTTGAGTAAGATAAACGAATAGCCGCGCACATGGACTAGTGAGATGTTGCTCGAATGAACCACCGGCGTCTACTAAGGGTCACATGATGTTTACCGCGAAGCCCATGAACCAAAAAATTGCTTTACTCAGCCAGGTCACGTCTGTAAATGCGCAGCCAGTATGACAAACGCGTGTGGGCTGAATGCCTTGACAAAAACAGTGTCGTACATAACTTATTCAGTTTGTTCCATTATACTGAGAGCGTATTCACGTACAACAGAAGATCGAGAGAGTTTCAACTGTTTTCTGTAGTGGAACTCTCGAGTGCCTACCAACACATAACGAGATCTGGAAGATAGTCAACGAAAGGGCCAAATCAATGTTTTGGATTTTTATTGTTAGGAGTATTGTGTAAGCTTAATGCAGTAGCGTTTGGCGGAACCGCATGCTGTTCACTTGCGTCGTGTGTTCGGATGTGGAAGAGGGCATTCGGGCCGGCGGTGAATGTGTGAGCACGCATGTGCAGGTTGGGACAGTAGGTATCATTTAGACTAGACGGCATGACACGTGATGGGCCGCGTGAGGAAACAAGACGAATAGATTACTGCCCCCTCGGATGTATCACTTATCCTGTCGTTACCATCGAAACACTGGCTTTTCTCAAAAAGCTGCTCAGGGGCGCTTGCTGGACGATGTACAGAGGATGCTAACCGATCATCTCCCACAGCGAACGCTGGCGGTGGGCACGTTGAGATAGATAAACGGTATCGGCGTCGATAAATGAAGCCGGTCGCCGTTAGACTGTGTTCGTCTCTCAAGCTGGAGACCCCGTGACTCACGGTGGCTGAAGATGTCAGTTGGTAAATGTTAGGCAAATTCATTGTTAAGAATGTTACCATTGTTTGCCAATGACTGATGAAACCAGGCTGTCGAAACCACGAGAATGCCGTCTTGTCATCGTCTGCAGGCACCTTGTGTATTTAGCCCAACTAATGTCTTCTTCAAACCATGCACTGACTTTTCTCATAGTATTAAGGTAGGTGGCGTTAATACTAATCACTACTATACTGTGGCCCATGATAACCTAGACCGTCAGAATGCCCAGATTACGATAATAGAGCTTGCAGTGGTGAAGGTTCCAAACAGCTATACAGTGTAGTTGGTAGCGGCAATAACTGATAGGATAGGCCGATGAGTGGAGTGTCACGAAGCTCCCCAAACTAACGTTTCTTACTTTTCTCAATGGATCAATCCGGTCAGACCTATAACGGGTCACTTAACAAGCGGTTCAACTGATTCACAAATTACATTTATTTTGTCAACCATGTGCAGCTGTCCATAGTTTTCGTTGGCATTATTACGTGCGCGCGATCTATTTGTTTGCCTTTTATAAACTATCCACCAGTTCATAATGTGTACTTCGTGGCCAGGTTTTACTTGTTCGTAGTAGAAATTCAGTACTTTACCACAACAGAAATACTGAGCTCATGTGATCAAAGCAAACTCAGCTTCATCAAGCAAACCTACAATACACTAGGCTTGGTGCGTACAATCACAAAGCGGCATGAACATTGCACACAGCGATTAAACTTTGTCCACCCAGACCCGGTTAAAAGTCAGAACAAGATGAAGGTGCTTCTGCGAAAATATGTGAGCATAGAACTTCAAACACCATGGACAGCTATACAACAAACGCTCCGAGGGCAGCGAGGCAAAATCTAGTACACATGGAAAGCAAATGGTCGTGGGGCCGTGTGTGGCGAACAGTGTAAAGTGCAAATGATAATAGGTCCAATGCAAAATAAATCGCTATACAGCCTAAAGCAAAAAGTATTAGCAAGAAGCGCCGACAAATTTCAGTTGGTGAGGTTCGGTTCGGGGACGTTTAGATTCGGGGCCGTCCGCAACGGTCGAAAGTTCGTTGGTGTTGGTTGACATCGCAGACTGTTCAGAATGTGCAATGGACGTCGTTCGGTTGTCCCCTGTTTGCGATTTTGGCGAGGATTTCATTTTCGTCTCACGAAGAGGAACCCTATTTTCCGATGGTGATTCACCAACAACAGGGATCGAACAGTCGTTCGATAAGTCATAGGGCTGTACCACGTTGTTAGTCGACTGCTGAACAAGTCGATGTAGCAAACGCTGATTGACTTCGTGCCTCTGGGTGACTGTCATAGGAATTAAGTCGGCATCCAACGCAGCATGATCGGGGGAATCACAGTTGTGAGACGGTGTAGTTGCACCTGAACTCGTTAAGTCGCTGTTCTGAATTTCATCTTGGCTGACGAAGAGTTCGGCGCCAGGGAAGACATACTGGTTAGGCGGAATACGCGTAAACGAATTGGCTGTAAAAGAGTCCGAAAATGAAACACAGGTGAAAAATACTAAGCATTTGACATACTTTGCGCAAACAGGCTGAAGATCAGATGAGGCTAGCCATAACATGTGGATGCTTAGTTGACGAAAATCGGCAAAATGAATCATATCTTTGCACTTGGATTGAACCTACGTTTAAACAATAGTTGGTCAGAACATTTCATCCTGTGAGAGCTAGGGTAAGACTCATTTTCGTTTTCCATGGCACGCAGGATAGCAAGGTCAGAAGCGCGCGTGCCTCGATAATCCTACCAGATACCGAAGCCAAAGGAAAGGTGCGCAAATAAGTTACCATCATAGCACATTTCACATTACCGGCTCAGTGCGCTTAACCATGAACAATGTGCGCTCATGATTGTATCTCACCCTGAACAATAGACGGTAGCAGAACTGCTGGTCAACAAGACCGTCCATCAGGTGTGATGTGATAGTGAGCCGGTCAGGACACTCAGTGGATCGCTTGCGACAGGAATACCTAGCAGCACTCGGACTCACGTCAATACCTGTCATCTCACTGGCGTCACAGTGACCACGACTAACTGGTTCACACGGGATTGAGACTGAGAAAATTACAGGCTTGGTAAGACCGTTTCGTGGGAGAGAGAATGTGAATGTGATCGACCGTGTGTACAAGGATCGGTTTTATTCCCGTTATGACATGGATGGATCACATCAACGCACCCTTAAGTAAATTAACGAGTTGGGATAGACTGAAAATGGTTCTGAACTTTGGTGATTTTCAGCACAATTGAGTGGGAATCAAACGCCTACATATGCGTGAAATAAGTAAGTGAACTCCCAATGAAAGTTAAATTACTAAAATATACGGAAGACAATTGACTACATCATGTAAATCGGAATGAATGGAATGTTGTCCACACAACAAGAATATGAGAGACGGGTGTGCGAACAAATACTTTGTAAAAGAAGATAAATCGTATTTATGTGATGGAAGTTGTTGCTGTAGTCGAAAAAGTAGGATTTTCCACTTCCTTGGACGCCTTCGAAGCTTTAGCCTGCTTCACTGAGTGCCAAGGGCATGGGGAATCTTACTGCGTTGTTCCCAGAACCACATAACTCACACAGCATAGGCAATCTGAAATAAGCTGCAGTGGCATACATTGCATCATTTACGACGGCTGTTGAAATAACGTATGAAGAAAAATAAAATTCTCCAAATTAAGACAGCATAAGTGGTTCCTAGTCAAAATTTGCTGAAGATTTACTAGTTGTGTGCAACCGGAACGGCAAGTGCTTGCAATTTTAAATAATATCTTCTCATACATTTCAATGAGTCTGAGACAAACGGCATAACTCCTAAAAGGTATCAGCTACCAAATTCTTGAGGCCTGAAAATATTTCAACTACTAACAAACACATAGTAAGCATAGTAGTGGTTGGAAAAGTGGTTGCAAGCAAGATGGACGAGTTTTCAAGACGTCCTTACCTGACAACAGCATTGATGAAATGCTCCTTTTTGTGTGTGAACAGGTTTGGGGAAAAAAGAACAACTCAATACAGTCAAGTCTGTCAAAAATGTACGTCGAGAAACTCAAACTGGTAAGATCCGCAATCCCTAAACTGAAGAGGATGAACGTTTAACAATAAGTACCGAAAACGGCAACACTACCGGGAGTGTCTAAAAACAAGAAACTGGAAACGGAACAGAGTGGATTACGAGAGGGGCATGCACGATTCACCAGCCAGTCACACCGTGAATGCTATTGTAAGGTTGAACTAACAAACCAGTTTTTCCGGATATCAATGTGTCCTGGCAACTACCTCAGCATAACAAACACGCCGTCCATAACCTCTATTGACCGTTTTTCTGGCTCACCCCAGTTACTGTTTTCATATTTATTGTGTTGTAATTAGCCTGATGATCAAACACGGAAAACAAGTCTTGTTCGCTACTTTGTCGTTCTCATGACTTCATTGGGTATTTTCGAATGATGTAGAAGTGTTTCTAGGTCCTAGGCTATTAGACTCGGAGTATGCAGATAACGTTGCTTCAATTCGTAATGGTTCATATACGACCCAAAAAGTACAGGAAAGATTAGGTTTCAGTTTATCAATGTGGTGTGACCTTTACACCTTACAGAAGCAAAAAACGATGTCGTAAGACTGGCAAAGCCCTGAGCCTGTTTTCACTCTAACTGCCGAGTCAGTGAAAAGAGATGAGACGAGACCATAAATCGTACAGAACACTGGATGGCGTCCGTCGATCTATATCATCGGTGGCACCAGCGCGATATCAGTCTTTCCTAGAAAGACCGAGTGTGTAATATCACAGTACAAACAACCTTATCGGACAGCTGTGAAACTTGGTCCATCAGTGAGAAAGGTGTTCATAGAATGTCCGTTTTTGATCAGCGGTGTCTCCACAGCATTAGCGGTGTGCAGTAGGAGCACCATTTCAGCAATAGCTAAGCTCGCCGGTGTGCTTTCAAGATGGACAAACTCTGCCGAGTACTGAAGGTAATGATCGTCTCTCGCACGCGCCGTCAACTCAGACACTTTTTACGGGTGCCAACATACAACCTGTTACACGCCTTGTTCGCTACTGGTAGGCTAGGCTGGAAGCGAAAGCTTGGTGGTGGGCAGGACTTAGACTCGAGACACGAAGGCTGTCACACTGAACCTCACTTAAGTAGGGTGCTCCCGGCATCCTGGTTGAGGTACGAATAGCAATGAACACCACCGGTTAACGAAGCTGCTTGATACGGTGAAGAATATAATTTAACGGTGTTTGAGTTATGAAGCACTGTGTTCTCCGATTTAACCTGTTCCTTCATCCGCTGTATTTTTCCCTCCATCTCACAAAGCAATTTTTTAGATTTTTGTGGAAAGTGTATTACTTCATATCGGAGCTCCAGTTAAAGTATACATGGTTTGCGTCAACGCGATGGTCCGTATCGACAAGATGTGAAACTATTGCGCTTTTAATGGTTTTGACCAAACCAGTCCCGAGCCAGATAGGATGACTGAACAAGCGCCTAGTCGTCCGACCTGCACACCTTGCTGGCAGGGACCGTTGCGTTACCCAAAGCAGGCCTCTCGCATAATCTACAAAATTCCGGCCAACCACCCCAAGCTGGTCAGACAACGAATGCTAGCCACCGCGGAATCGATTGCTATTCGATTACGCAATCCGGTTCCTTTGTTCTCAAAAGAAGTTCGTATAAACCCTGCAGTTGCTGTGGTCAGTGACTTCAACCTCGACTTTTGTGACCTGACTATATGCGGATTTCTAATCACAATCACCAGTGCTTCACCGTTTGAGTGGTTTAACCGGTTAGTTTAAAATTTTGTGCCCAATTATATGGACCAACGGAAGTTCTCTTAATACTGATTTAATTTTATTGGATATATACAACTGTATTAATCCGAGGAAAAATTAGCGAAAACAACCGTTTGTGACCATTGTCTTCTACGATTCAATGAGAATTTTCGTCCGAAATACCCATCACCTAGTGTTCGTTTTTTACACCTCATTTATATATATATATATATATATATATATATATATATATATAGCGAAGACAGATCGTCAAGTGAACATGATGAGAGGCAGAACAATCACATTCCGGTACTCACTTACTAGCTTGACAACGGATTCCTAGTGTGGAGTTGAGGCGGTACAGTATATTGTTCACTACTCAGTGTGTGCGTCGCCCAATTATTTTAAATATATATATGGGTATATATAAACATGCAAGAAATTTGTTTCGGCTTGCAAGCTGTGAAGCCACCGAAGAGTGCCCATAGAAATGGTAAATGGCAACTAGTAATATCAATAGGCGAAAACATGGGCATTAGTACACGAAACGAACATACATATATACACACACACACACACACACGTTGTGTTTAGAATCTATGCGTCTCATAACGGAGAGGAGCAATGAAAAAGTATGGCACGGACTGGGGAATGTTGTAAAGGGCATACAATTTCGATGTAGTGTTACGGCAATGCTCTGCATGCCTTCGTACCAACAAACTAAACCGAAGGAGGCACTTCATTTGAGCAGACAGGGGGCTCTGAGACCAAAAATGTAAACCGTAGTGATGGCGATGCCATCGTCCGGCTGACGATGCAAAGCCATTTCTTGGGGTGCACAAAGTACAGTGCTAAATTACTTCACGCAGTTAGGTCTGAAAGTTATACGGTAACAAGTAGGCTTATGATATACAGACTTAAATGTTAGGTGCCTATGCAAACCGATGGATACGAAGTTCATTGTCTGCATTATGGGTAAATGTGGCTAATATCCAAATTAAACCAGCGCAATCACAATAAGAGAATCAGGCACCAGAAACTAACATCTACTTACGCGGCAAGAAAGCAGCCACATCCCACAAGTCATTCAGTTCACTGTCGTCCTCAGAATCGCCCACTTCGACCACATCTTTTTCAGAGGACACAGACCGTGGTGCACACTGTGCTGACTTCACACAGTGTAGGCAATCGGTTGTTGTAATCTCGTTCGTTGAAGAGTGCAGATTGACGGATTCGCGTGTTACAGAGGAAGCGGTAAACAGAGGTTGAGGAGGTTGCTTCTCATTTTCGGATTGAATTCTCTCTCCCGTAAAGTTGGGTTCCGTGTTTGGCACGTTCATCTTCTGTCCTAGCCCACCTTTAGAGCGCTCTTCTATAAGATCACTAAGAGGAACTAGCCGCCGAGCTGCGGTATCCGAAGCACCAGGCAAATTCCAGCCCAAGCGAAGACACAATTCGTGCACAATCACATCACAATCACCAAGCAATTCGACATCAAAGTCGTGATTCGAGAGAGGTTCGCGATTGATTAGGACCTGGGGCACGTGTTCGGGGATCGAGTCTAAAAACATAGTTGATAAACATTGAGCAAAGATGAATTAAGAAGAAAGCGTGTGTGAAACTTACAGACCTCATCCTTAGCACAGAACATTCACGTCGTAGCAAATAACATAATCACCAATGAGTAGATTTGCTACGAATTCAGCATCATTTACAACTGAACCCAGCTTTTGCATTCCGACAAGCCGTTCGATCAGTCCATATATATACATGAGTAAACGGCCGCGAGCCTGATTGGATGTCGCTGTGGCTCAAGCAGCCTGTTTACTGCAATAGCGGCGAGGAATTATCTAGAAAACTCGAAAATAAAAGGGATAAAATGATAGTGATCAGAATAATATGGATGCCGGCACGCTGTGACAGCGGGTACAGTTAGTAAGCAGCAAATGGGATAATAACAGTGTCTACCATGTGGCAGCGCTACTGACATAATTCAGTGAAACAGTCAAGGTCTCCATAATTCAGTGCTCGACTGCCTAGTGGCTCGATGAATAACGTCGGCTGTGGCAAACGCACACATGGCATAAACAGTGTGTGACCCAGCAATAGCACGATGTGTACTTGTATTATGTGACCAAACGGTTAAGTATTGTGTTTTCCAAAATGTGCGCTAGCCAACAATCGCGTTGCTCACGCGATTAGCAGAGTTGTTGCGGGCTAACTGACGGAAGTGACGATGATCAGAGGCAACATTGTTCACATTTTCGTTACGAATAGGCTGCCTCTCCGAGAGAACAAAATAGACGGCACACAGACACCATATACTCTTTCTCGCAACAACCTAAAATCAATCTGATGCCATGGATGACGAAAATTGAGGAGGACGGCCCGAGCCTTTGCTAGTCGAGTGCTCTTTGCCTCTTCAAAGTGTTAGTTCAAAAGCGACACGTTTCTTCTCCTAATCTTTTCAGTGCAGGCGGTCGGTATGCTTCAGACTATGGTCCATTTTACTTATAATATACAACACTACCCTAGTCAATTTGTAACCTTGCTAATAAAATGCCAGAAAGAATCCACCGTCCCACTGCGAAAGAACGTATCCAACTAGATCACTTTTGTGGGAAATTCCCAAAAATGTACATCCCCCTATGGACCGAAATTTGAATCCCAGTCCTCATACTGGCTGTTAATCCGTTGGTCTCACACCAGGCTTGACTGAACTAACACGTGGGGACGTTGACCGATAATCATCTGTGAACAACATTAGGGTTGCTAGATTGTCACGATAACAGATGAAGTGTCTTTTCACGTAACGCCATTTAATAACTCCGTTAATTGCCCGATTGTAACACAACTGTTCATCATTCAACCTTTACAAGTTATCCTGCAAAGTGGTTGGGAGTTGTTGAGTATGGACCAACGCACCTGAAAAAAAGGGTGGAGAAATAAATCAGAGAAGCAGCGATGAAAGATAGAGGCTACACATCGCGGAGAAAGCAAAAATGGGGATGAAATCACCTGAGGACACAATAAAGATAGAAGGGAAAAAACAGAGGCCTTGGTTTGTTCGATCAAATAAATTGCAACCAGTAGGGTGACATCACTGAACACCGGCCGATCATAATAAACATAAAAGTGATCCTGCAAACAAGAATGTTAATTTTAAGAAACATACTTACTTGGAATATGAGCAACTGGACGGACCTTTAAAGATGACCCTATTACTAAAACAAGGTCAGTTTCATGTACATCCGTTGCCAGAGTGTCATGGAATTCACTGGATAAATCCTCGCCGAAGAACACAATGTCAGGCTTCATTACTCCGTGACAAGGTTCCAGTGTTCTCCGACCATTTCGTTTAGCGCCCGAATGCCCGTTGGCTGCACGTGGTTTCGTGGCTGACAAGCCTTGCTCTGTTGTACCCGAAGCCGCCTGGGATGGTCGACATCGAGGGCAGTAAGGGATAGATTGCGAAAGTACGCTCTCTTTGATGTCATCGCCCGGAACACGAAATTTGCAGGAAATACAACTTGCGGTAACAAAAGAGCCTGGAAAGCAGAATAGAACGATAGACAAGATGTGGAAAGTCTGAACAAAGAGGCAAGTATCGTGAACAACAGTCGAAAAATGTACACGTTCCACATGAGTCTGAGCAGCGAGTTAAAGCATTCGAATGTATCCACATAAAAAGCACAAATTGAAAATAAAGAAGTTTTGATGGTCAAGACATGAAACCACCACAAATCCGAATACACACTGTCTATCCTGTGAAACAACTGGGAAAAAACAGAGCGAAATGCTTTGAAGAAACGACAAGCGAAAATCACTGAGAATACACGCCAGATGCTAAACAAGCATAAAAGCTTTGTGACGGATAATCGAATGATACGATTTACCCTGCTGATGATGCTGACAACGAGGATAATTAATGAAATTCTGAAAACATCATCAAGCACACAATTATTTGCATCATGTTGATGAACTTCAACAACTTTTAACAATTCGTACAGTAACCAAAACTCCGATGTAGAGTTTTTTGGGACAGAGTGTATAATCGGAGTCCTCAAATACAACGACATTTAACCTTTCCAGATTTGTCTATATAGTGTTCAGCCCGCAATAGAGACCGACGTTGCTCATCAGCAACCTTTTGTCGTGAACAGACATAGCAACCCCCAAAAATGGTCACCTAGAAAATGTACGCCTTTCATCAAACTGCGTTTTGATGCTGAAGATCACAATTCAATACTGTCCATAAGTGTGAGGTGATCAATATTACGCACCAGAGCTCTGGTGTGGTGGTTGCCTAGGTTGAACTTTGGTTCTTTCGTGTTTTCAGTGTATCCGACTCCAACATTCTGTTCAATGGAGTACTGTGGGCTCTACTCATGCGTGGTCAGTTTTAGAGTTTATATGTTGGAAAAGACGAACCACAAACTATCGATTATAGTCGGAACCAGCAGTAGTAGTCAAAGTTCGCATGTCTTTCCGAAGATCACATAGGTCGTTAGAACGATGCCAGGAAGGAACAGGATAGACGTCCCTCTCGTTGTAATAAGAGAGCAAATGTGCACAGCCAAACAGAAATTCGCGATAAGTAACTCAAGCACGCGTATATTATATGAGACTTGACCACACAAGTATATGAGCGTGCAGGCTAAATCAGCCGCCTCATTTGGAAGCTATATAATTATGGGAAGCCAGATTTCTTGTCTATCGAGCAACAGCTATAATGTATGAAGGCTCACGACAGCGATGAATCAACAAGGCCGATATGAAAAAGAACAGCCAATGATAAAAACCGCATAGCAAACACAGAGAAGTACAAAACATCCTCAAATGTATTAGGCAAAAATGGATCCAGGGTTAGAAGAAGAAGACTGAACCTCAAATAAAAGCTGATTAGTATCATCCAAAGGGGTACAGGTCGTTGTGAGAACAATTTTATCTCCCAGTTTCATACTTTGCTGTTCCGCTAAGTTTCGTCCTACGTTCGTTACAGTTTCCACAGATACAACTTCCTTGGGCGTATCACTTCCAACAGCTCATCACAACGGTGTCAGGCTGCAGCAGCAGTTTCTGAGCATGTAAGCTGCACGTGCTCGCAACTACTTGTGCGTGGCAAAGCTCAAATTCGCTCCACGTTTGAGTATCATCTATAGCATGAACGTCACAAACATTTTTTTCTTTTGAATAGTGTGCGAGACAATACTGTAAGCCTCCTGAACTATTCGTTCACTGTTTATGACGTTTGACTTCTATTTCACTGAATAAACGTTTCTTGTTTTTCTTTTTTTCCATCGGCATTTAGAACTGGTTAAACGTACTCCTCCTTCATTTCCTCTAACCACTATATCCGTCACAGCGGAAACCTAGCAGTTTATACTAGATAGCGTTTGCACCTGCACAAGTGTTCTTCCACTATCAGCCCAAGGAAACAGAAACTGTGGTAGTTTCTTTTCTTCCTTGTAAGCTTCAGAAGTCATTTGAACTTTACCGAGGCGGATTCTACTCATCCACTGGAAATTCACGCTACATAATAAAAAGTAGCGTTCCATAGATCGTATTTTCTCACGCTTTGCGCTCAGGCCGCACTTATTTGGGAAGCAGTCAAGGAGATCAGCATCCGCTCCCTGAGACCGGGATTGTTTAAACAAAGACTCGCCAAACCTCCACGTTTACCGTGACCATAGCTAAAACATGTGAAAAATCCCTAAAAACAGCAGAAATATGACCAGTGTACGCCCCTTATCAAGCCAAATGAACGACAATTTTCTGTTGGTTTCGGAAATTATTCCTTTCTCTTGTTAGTTCACAATCTGCGCATATTCAGTCTATTGGCGTTTTTTCTCTACAGCATTTTGTCAAAAACTCCGGCGAATTCACGTAGACTGATCGAGCACTTTTGCATGAAGAAGTTAAATGGGACAACTCATAATATGAAAAAACATTCTGCAAAGGACGGCTCAGCAGAAACAAGTAGTATAAATGATGAAAAATGATTGTCCCTTAATTATGCAGCTACCCACATTGTAGTCACTGCTTGAAGTTAAAAAACTATGCGACTTCCACTACGTCTCAGAGTGTCAACACGGGGTTTATTCATTTCAGTAATCAAACTTTCAAGTAGTGTCCCACTCAGTGTTCCAGGTTAATTACGTAGTCTATCTCAGTTGATTCCTCTAGTAGTAAATTCGATTGTTACAAGACACGCGCCCGAATAGTAGTCACCACAGATCCCCAATTGGATCATGATCCGGAATTAGAGATGAGTAAAGCATGGTACCAGTTTGATTGTGCACAAGCAACTGCTAGTTTCTACGGGCAATTTGTATGTTACGGTCGCACTATTTATATACAACACATTAAATGTTGCATTCGTCTACAAATGACAGCAGAATAACAAAAAATGGGCATCCCACATTCTGTGCAAGAAAAATATCCTAACGTCTCGCACGAAACAATAGCTTCCCAGAATATCACACGGCCAACTTTACAAGATCTACTATTGTAGGTAGGCGAATCTGTATACAAAAGTCATGCCAACAATGGTCACGACCGTCCACGGACCCAAATTAAATATCCCCTCATTAGAGAACATAGGCTTGAACGCCGATTCATCCGTCTGTGATCTTTAGACAAATGTATTCGTTGTTATTTGCGAGGTTTCCTCAATGACAACTATGGATAGAAGGACAACGAAGAACGCCCGATGGATCCCATAAACTGTAGCCTTTAAAAACTGTATTGTGGTATCCCACTTGATAATGAGTGGGCTACCACCTTCCGCAGATACCTAGAGTAGTTTTGCTCTGTTTGCCGGAGGCATACAGCTCCGCTTCACTTTCTAATAGTGCACTTTCCACGAGCTGCAATGCGGCCATTCAGCACGGTCTTCAATCTATTCAGACATCAGATGATTTGACTATTGCAAAGATCTGTTACACATAATATTAGAAGTAAAAGGTGTTTTGGCGAACAGTTTGTTTTCGGTTATTCATCATCAGGCTCATTAAATAACATTTTATATCATTCAGTTGGTCCAATTCGTTCAAATGTCGCGGAGTCTATCAAACCCTGTTGTTTTAGGTTTCTTACAGTTCTAGAAATGCTTTTCTCGATCGCATTGGTCCTATCTTTTTCGTTTAGCAGGTTGCTGAATTTAGACGAATCACTTCAAGTGCAATTCTGGCGCATCTTGTTGACTCAGGGCACCAAGTCTCACCGGAAGTGGCTTTCCAGCCCATTTACCGCTTGCCCAGTCGTCAATCCAGAGGAGTCAAATTTCGTATTCTGGCCACCGCGGAAGCGATCGGAATTCGGTTGCGCAATCCACAGTTGTGCGCTCAGAAGAAATTTGTACAGGCCCTACGGTTATCATGGGCCTCCGTTATCCATCTGACATTCCCTGAGGTCAATTTTGTCACCTAATTGTCCTCCAATTCACAACCGCGTGACGTAATTATGTGACTAATTGCTTTTGATTTTGCTCGCTTGACAACCATGATGATATAAAATGTTATGTAATTGGCCTGGTCATCTTATCGTTCAATACCTGCCCGGTACTGGTGCCACACCTTAAAGATAGCTTGCCTAGGTTTTCTTCGTCCTTTTGTGTCTACTCTCTCACCTGTTGTTGTCAAGCCGGTTACGTTGGGAGGACCACAAGGCGGCTATCGGAAAGGATTCGTGAACACCTCCCAAAATGGCTTCGCAACGGTTCGAGAAAGCCCATTTCCAGTGCAATCGGTTCTCATCTAATTGACACTGGTCATCAAATTGAGCCGGATGAAGCCTTCCGAGTCATCTACAAGGTTCGTCAAGCCCACTCCAGAGCTGTCAGATTGCGACTGTTATCAACGGCCGAGGCAATTGCCATCAGACTCTACAACCCCTGTCTGTGTGCCCAAAAACAGTTCGTGCAAACCCTACATCTCCCTTGGCCAACTATTCCACAGCCACTTGAAACCCAAGCAGGCGTGAACCACTTGACACCGACGAATGCATGTCTCACGGCAGGCACGAGTGATAATGTCACACATTCACCAACACTCCCACCCCCTCCAGTAGACTGTGATCCGCCCATGTCTATGATTTTAATGACCTATTTGACTTGCTCTAATTTTTCATATATAAAACGCATATAACCGATGAGAACTGCCGAATACAGTTGTTCGCATAATTGACTTCTGATGGTGTGTGACCGAAAACAGACTGTTCGCCAAAACACGTTTTACTTCTAATGAACTCACGGAACTATTCGAATCGCTGACATATAATATTGGAATCTAGCGTGGCTCAAAACGCGTCTGTTACACTCAGGCATTGGCAAAAACGAAAAAACAACTGCAATTAGTCGATTTTCGAAACAAAATCGATTTGAGTGTTATTCGCCGGATTATCAACACTCTATGGAATGGTGATAACCACTTCAACCTGGACAAAACCCATCTAAATTGAGTCACGTGCCTGCTTTGAACATGGGGATGAAGCCGTCACACTACACGGACTCGTAAATGTGAGACAGCCATTTCTGAGATTACAATAATCTATATTGTCATCAGATTTCGATCGGTTGTTACTCATACTTCCTAACATAAAAATCGGAATCGACTTATAGAAAACTGTATAAATCAGGGTGGAAAAAAATACTGTTTAGTTGAACTGTTTACCCATCACATACACACCAAAAATGTCTTCACAACTTTGGTGCCTTTACGGGACTTGATTAACCTGAGCGTATGGCCTGCATCGGAAACACGGAATACTGTGTCCAGATGGAACATACATAATAATAAACCGTGACTGTACCCGCCCAATCATGTCGGATGAACCAATCCACGAAAAATCAGGCAGAGCGCAGTGCAATGAAGTAATAACAATCAACTCTAACCGGAGTCAAGAAGAAAAGGTGCCTGTGATGAAGTGAACTTACAGAAACAAATCCACAATCAATCGAATAGACTTGTGATGCGTGCATCAATGATCCACTGGATCAAATGTATGAGTAAACGAAAAGTTAAGTAACCAGAGTGGCTACGGACGATCAGCATAGCATAGGTACATTTCATCTACCTACTATCTCATTCATGCAAACAATCAACATTTTGACAACCTGTGGTCACGCCATTAACTGACACTGTTTACACTTTATCATCCTCTGACAAATTCATTACACAACACAATGTAACAGCCAACAAGGTACATGCCCATGAAAAGTCAAGCGTCTTAACTAGCGATAATGTAGCAGCGTATGCCATATAACTTGGCGTTCGAAGAAGGCGTGGAAAACAATCAACGTGCGCAGATGCTATCAAAGCAGTGAGCAAAGAATAAAGTTGTGTATTCATTCCGGTTCCAATGCAAGTTCGACAGATCTACATAATGACCACGGCACATTAATACTTTCCTAAAGAAACAGTTTCGTGAACTAACTTGAAAAAAGCCAGTAGCAAAATGTAAAGTGTCTTGTATATGGAAATTTCTCTTGCTTGTTACTACAGTGAAACCCATATAAACTACTTAGAATCAGTGGACGCAGATGAATAACTACTATGTGTGATATTGTTAGATAATGGTTTCTCTTCGCGCATTATTCATAAAAGTGCTAAGCCAGGTGATACCAAGTAAATGTGTTCGCTTACACAGTAAATTCGACATTATCAGATGCAGAATCGTATCAGTTGTCGTAAAACTCGTGTTTATTGACGAGGCGATGTAGATATCTGTGTAGTCAAAGAACCCCATAAACTAGACCGAAAGCTCAAACAGATCTACGGAAGCGTACACCAAGACAAATGGGAACATGCAACAAAGAGTACTTTCTTAGATGGCTGACTGATTAAAAAAAAAAATGGAACCTCTTGCAGTGTCAACGCTCCACATGTGAAACAAATGGACACTACTACGGCTTCCAAATAGTGTACCTTCCGAAATCACGACACATTTTAAAAGCTGTGGAAGTTACGACAATCCGCCGGACAAACCCTAACCAAATGATCACCTCGTCCGTCTTACTTTGATAATTCCTTAGTTAGTTTGCTTTACCATCTTTTATTCAGCTTAATATCGCCTTGACTCTTACCATTCTAACTCATACCATCCACGTCAATCTGACCATAAACTTTCACCAGTTCATCTTTGACCCGTATTTCTTGTGATCTCCACGTTGGCACCAACAACAATGACAACGACATAATGCCACTGTGTCCAGTTCGTCATCGACTTGCCACCACTAAATGTACCGTCTCTTAACCTCTTGCCGCTATATCCGCATATAATAAATGGCTTGCATCATTTCCGCTGTAGCAGTTATTACAGACGAAATGACGTTGACCAAAACATCCTACGTTCTACTGCTCGTTGTTCTCAGATTGGCACTTCGTTGTAGTGTGATACAAAAACCATCGAAATCTACGGATTAAAAAGTCGAATGACAGCTTATTACGGTGCATCTCAGATGGGTGTTTACAAGATATGAGTTGACACATTGAAATGGTCAAAAAAATCCAAGGCAAATACAGGATGAGAGAATGGAGTCAGACGGGCCTTTTCAGACCATGTAATTTTGAGCAGAAACTACTGCGTGTGGCATTCCGCATAGTTATGATAACGAAAACTTCTGCATACCAATTAAATGTATTGGAAACTTCTGTCATTTTAAAATAGAGTAGAAACAATCAGCTGTGTTCGACAGAAACTCACGAACCATGACACTGTATGAGCCGAGTTATGCCAGCCATCTGTTCCAAAGTGTCGATATTCTGCGTGTAATTGCGTAACAGTTTGTCTTTTGATTCCAACAGAGCGACAAAGTGATGCGTCAGTGAAGGAGAAAACTGACCAGGGAATATTTCCTATTGTATCACGGAACAGAATAGAAAAATTGATAGGGTTATTTTAAAAGGTATTGCATAAACCGCAGAAACAAGCGTGGAATGGAAAACGATAAGATGATAAAACTACTTACGGTTTTGTACGCGAGTTAACTTTTCAGCTGATCAATCTCGAAAGGAAAATAGCCAGGCAATTTAAGTAATATACCCGAGTGCATGCAGTCGAAAGTTTGGGTGTGACGATTGCGTCACACACACTGTGAACTTGCAGCGACGTCTGAATACCAGCTGCACAATCGCGCGTTCGAGCCGGTTTTCGTAGGTGTTCTTGTCTAGCTTGGCAATATCTAGTCCATGACCTTGCATGTCATATGACGAACAATTCGCGGTGCGTAAGCTGTAAGCTTAAATGTGAAATCAGTGGACTAGTGTTCAACACACAACTGCAATGGTCATTACTGCATACAACTTCCTTTCAAAGCAGCCGAAAGGTTTACCCGAATGTGAAAACTGTGAAGATAAAAAGTACGATAAATCTCGAAGTCATACCAGCAACGGGCACTGTCAAACAGCCTGTATCAAATGAATCACGTTTATCAGGTCCGCTTAACTTGATAAGATACATTTCTCTAGTCTTAAAAGTCAACGGATGTCCATTGGATAGAGTAGAATTCACAGTGAACAACAGGATGCTTCATAAAAGACGTTTTAATAGGCACACTTCCGGTTTTGAGTCACAGGCAAAAGTAATTTTGTCTGAACTGCTGCGGAACCTAGTAGTAATAGAAGAAAGGGCAAATAAAGATGAAACAACGAAAAATATTAACAAGGAGCAAGCAACAAGGATACGTGTTTTTCCATCTTAAATAAACCCTACGGTCGACTCTCTCGTTTGCGAGACTCCCCAGATAGAGAAAGTTCCAGAGGAGTACAGGATCATGGCTCTGTAACACAAAGGCTGTCGATTCAGAGATTCTTTGGACTAATCCCCTACCCAATAGCGTGTATACAAAAACAAAACTAATTGGGAGTAGCAATTCTGGGTTACCTAGCTGATAGCAATCATCAGTCAACATAGAACGACCACTGATTATTCCCCACAGAGTTCAACCAAATCGCTCGAGGTTCACTCGTCAGCGGATGCCGGCAGCCGCCGAGCTAATAGTTATCTGATTACGTAACTCGATGGTGTGTGAATAGAAAGATGCGTTTAATCGCTCCAGCTGCCTTACCCGTCATCTGACCTATCCGATCGATACAAAGTCAGCTAACCTATGAGTCGCCTTCCTAAACAAAAATGAGACAAAAGTATGGTCAACACTGAGTCGTGTATGCGATACTGTTCTTTCTTATACATACACAAACTGATGATTACACAGAAAACACATTCGTCACATTTTCTGTCCCAATCGAAAGCATGTTTGCGGCACGTTTCTCCTCGTGACTAACTCAGACACATTAACGATATCTAATTGAGTTGCTGAACTGACAATCGGCATCGTGAGAAAGAACGTGTGAGCGTAAGTCCGAGTCTTCGTAAATTAAACAAACGTAGTATGTGCCTGTAGAAGCCAAACAAGTCGCACACCAAGAACCACTAGCAAGCCAACAGACGCAGAGACTAATAAATGGGACCATTTCTAGCCAACAGTGTCGACAACCACGTGGTCTCTAAAACAAGCAAGCGGGCTTGTTCCGCGGTGGCTTGTTAGCGATCAAAATGTAGACCGCATTATAAGTAGGAATAACGACGTTTATGGTCATGCAAAAACATAAGGATGATTAAGCCGTTCAGCAGGCATGTTGTTACGCGTGGTAATCGGGTTATCCGAGGGAGGAACGTGGGCCTTCCAGAGTATGACGTGTTACTTGTAAAAAAAATGTATCTATTACGACTCAGATGTTCACCGCCAAGTTAAATAACGACCAACATCACATGGGTGGATGAAACGCTGTTATGTGAATATGGAGGAATAACTGCAATTCAACGATGAAAGAAGCAAGAATGGAAATCAATTTCTGAAGCCGTTATGGCTTAATCCAAACAAATATCAAGTTTCAAGTTGAACATCACCCACAATTGATCGCAGCTGTCGCATTCCCATAGACTTTCCAGTCGGCCCCTTTCGAAAAGAAGCACTAGACTCGAGTTTCGCTCTCATTAGAGCTCGTCAGTAGTGCATATCCTTGCCACTGCCGGGACTAGAACTCCGGACCACGCTTTCATGAGCAACCGTGTTTACCACTGCGCCAGACCTCACACTGGGCACGGCCGAATTATCATATGTGAACGCTCAACTCGGCTTTCGCTTGTGCGTATGTGATGCATCAGGTTGCTCGATCGGCTAGATAGGAGACACAGTTAGTGTCTGTTAATTCCAGTCGATAATCCCGTGATTTGGGCTTCCTAGACAGCTGCAATCGATTGTAAGTGATGTTCAACTTGAAATTAACCAAATCCCCGACTACTCATCAGTAATCTAAAATATCGCCTAGCAGGTTTAATGAGATCGGAGATTTCGACCCACATAGGAAGTCTTAATCGCGGGGTTATCGACTGGGGTTAACATAAAGTAACTGTGTCTCCTATC
>LOND01000884.1:37378-50659 GCA_014220965.1 Paragonimus kellicotti | reverse complement strand
CTGGTTCAAAAATGCCGTGACAGAGACTTCATCCAGAAATCCCAGATGGCTGACTTCAGCGCACTAGAATCATTCTTGAGTACACTCAAGCTTGTGTCTGATTCTGTAAATTCGAACTACCTTTCGTTTGAAGCCGGCATTCACGAAGCTGATAAGGCATTTATCCTTCGTAAACTATGGAAGTTCTCTCGCTCAACGCTCCTGCGGAACATACGTCGTCTTCTTGATCTACGCTTCCGTCTTTACTTTGAGCAAAATCTAACGGGCAAGTTGGAGGATCCAAACGCCTTTTGCTCCGTACGAAATAGGTGCAAGCGGGAAATCTGTCAACACACCCAACGGATACAGTCGAAGATCCTACTAGTAGCCCGAGAGAATAAGAATTTTCTCTTCAAGTACATGCGCCGCCAAAGAAAAACTACTAACCCTCGGCGCTTTCTCTGCAGGTTTCACGACGGGGAAACCTTCTTCAACCCCCAGGTGGTTGATGAAATGTTTAGAGAATACTATTCAGCAGTTTAGAATGTGGTTCCGCCAAACTGGCATCCGATTCTCCCGCGGAGAAACTTCCAATGCCCACTCCTAACAGCTGAATTATCTGTGCTCGACGTTCAGGATCTCTTGCTTAAGATCAATCCTTATAGTGCAATGGGACCAGACGGGATCCATCCTCGGATCCTCAAAGAAGCGCGCCCTTGGTTTGGCGATGCCCCTCCATGGTCTGTTTAAACAGACACTTCGGACCAGCACTCTTCCGGAGGCATGGAAAGAGGCCATTGTCACACCTATTTAAGGCAGGCAATTGTCGCTTCCCTACTAGTTACCGGCCGATCAGCCTCACCCAGCATCCATACAAAGTAATGGAGCCATCCTTGTGCATTTCTTTTCCAATAACCTTTCTTCCTCTACCCAGCATGGTTTCCTTTCCGACCGTCAACATACGACCACTGCTTGAGTATGCTAATCAAGTCGTATACACCGGCTTGAAAAAGGACATACTCACCATCGAACGTGTCCAGCGAGTAGCCACTAAAATGGTCACTGGCTTGCGGCATTTCTCCTACGAGTCTCGTCTTGAAATTCTTGATCTTTACCCACTTGAGTTTCGAAGACTCCGCGGTGACTTAATCCCTACACACTTTTTCTTTAGCGCAGGACTCGTGCAGCAATTCTTTACCCCAGTAGTCGATAACAGTCGGAGGGGTCACGACAAGAAGCTCCATAAGCTTCGACCCCGAACCTTCTTAGGCAACAGTTCTTCTCTTACAGGGTTATCAACCACTGGAACGACCTTCCATTAGAGGTTGTTAGCTGCTCTTCTAGGGACCGTTTCAAAGTGTTCATTAGATTCTCACTTATTCAAGAAGTTTTTCCAGGGTGTGACAACCCATCCTGAACGCAAGCCAAGTGATCAAAAAAGACTGTATGCGTCAGTGGTGGCCGGTGCCCAGGAATCGTCACGCTCAATAGGTACTAGCATGCCTGTCGCAAAAACTAAACACTGCTGCCCGGTTAGACTCCGTTGTAGTGCAGGACCTTCCGGAGTGCCTCGACTCGTCTCTCCAACTACGCGATGAACATGACCGCGAACTTTGGCTCGCCCTCTGTGTTCAAATGCAAATCAAACCTCCATGTCCGATCTCCATTACCCGTCTCGCAAGGAAGCCTGACTCACCGCATGTAAACAAACCGAGGTTGGTACGGGTTACCCTTGCAAGTGCCCTGGAAACCGAGGCGGCTCTCCTAGCAGCCTTCAAACTGCGCCCCTTTGGCGGCGCCTCAATTTATCCTGATCTACCTTGGACTGAGCGACAACGGAGAAGTCAAGCCACGAAAAATGCGGCCGCCGTCGACCGTAATTATCAGAAATGTGCCCGATATATGCGGGGACAACACCGCTCACGATATTAATCAATGGAAATTTCTTGCGTCCGCCCTAAAGCTAGAAAATGTGCTTCTGCAGAACATAATGCGCATCCCGCGCCCTAGCCTGACCCCAGTTGATTCCCTACCACGGCTCTTGAAGATCACCGTGACTGCACCTGAGAAAGCTGCATATATACTAAAGCGTTTCCGCCACGAGCGCCATCGAATCCCAGGAGGCATAACCTTCCACCCCGATCGTTCCAAAGACGAACGCGAGAAGTTGCGAGCTGATTACCTAGCACGAGCTGCTCGGTTAGTCATTCCTTTAGTTGACATGCAGTCTCAAAAAACGTCTACCAGCCGGCTCAGTCAGAGTCGGCGATAACCCAGCTGGTGCGCCCAGCGTCCCCCGAAAAATCCAGCCAATTACCGACTCCGGCAACCTGCACTCATTCAGAGTAAATTCTGTCAAATGTGCTTATACTAACGCCCAAAGCCTGACCAGCAAACTTGGTGAACTCCGTGCGCTTTGCCTCGCGAATGACTTCTTTATTGTCGGAATTACTGAATCATGGCTCTCACCAAATCATCTTGATCCTGAGCTCGATATAGCAGACATGCTCCTCTTTCGGAATGATAGAACGATGGGCAGAGGAGGCGGTGTTGCTCTATATGTCCGCAACTCCCTCCTAGCTACCCCCTGTCTCACCCAATACTCACAACTATTCCTGAGTCAGTCTGGTGCTCCATTGCACTGTCCAACTCTAACGTACTGTTAGCTGGCGTAATATATCGGCCTCCCTGCTCTTCGTCTGACCGCGATGAGGCAATTCTATCCGGACTCAACTGTATCCCCTCCCTAGGATACTCACATATCCTAATAATGGGAGACTTTAACCTGCCACAAATTAACTTCCAATCCTATTCGTACAAAGGCCCCGTTGATGCAATGCCTGCAACATTTCTAGCCGCAGTTGCAGCTGCTGGCCTTACGGAACATGTGACCGACTGTACAAGATGGCGCGAGGGCCATGCTCCTTCCCGTCTAGACTACATCTTCACTAATGAGGAGCTAATGGTAGACAACTTAACAGTGGACGCCCCACTCGGCTTAAGCGATCACGCTGTGATAACCTTCGACTTCATTTGTAGTGCTGAGCTTACTTCCAAAGCAAACGTTCCAAAAAGGAACTTCCATAGAATTAAGGTGGATGCACTCAACGCGTACTTAGCTAATGCCTCGTGGGATCAGTTTAACTCATCGTTGTCTATTGGGGAAATGTGCGACCATTTTACTAATACCATTCGCGAAGCCATAGATTGCTCAACACCATTCTACCCCACAACCCGCCGGAAACCGCAACAGCGATTGCGGTCCCGAACGTTAAAATGATCAACTGTAAACGTCTAGCATGGACCCGGTTTAGAATGTCAGGGGATTTAGATGATCGTCATCTCTATGCACAACTTCGAAACCGATGCACCAAACTGGTCAGGGAAGATCGACTAGATTTCCAGCGACGTTTAACCCAGCGCTTCGTCAGCGATCCTAAAAGCCTGTATAAGTTTGTTTCACAAACCCGCAAAGCCAAAGCTGGCGTGCCCCAACTAGCCGGCCCGCGAGGGCTTACTAGCTCAGACGGCGACGCTTCCGAAGTTCTGGCTGACTTCTACAGCACTGTGTTTACTAACAGCGTACCTAACTGCCCCGTAACAGAAAGTGTTACCACTTCTGGAGAAATCTCCACAGTAAATACCACAGCGGATGCTGTGCGAATGAAGCTGCGGGGATTAAAATCACATCTCCCGGGCCAGACTGTATATCTCCTCTAGTCCTTGCCCATGGGGCTGCACAGTTAGCTGTCCCGCTAAGCATCCTGTTTACACAGTCAGTTGCTGCAGGAACGGTGCCCGAAAGCTGGAAATCTGCGAATATCACTCCCATCTTCAAAGGTGGGCAGCGAAGTCAGCCTTGCAACTATCGCCCGATCGCCCTCCTATCCTGTGTGTCCAAGGTCCTTGAAGCGTTAGTCCACGATTCATTATCTAGGCATCTTTTAACACAAGCTTTCTTCTGCAGCGAGCAACACGGCTTCCGACGCGGCCGCTCATGCACTACAAATTTGCTGTTAACTGTAGACCAGTGGACCATTGCTGCCGACAGAGGAGAGGGGGTCGATGCTATTTACCTCGACTTTGCCAAGGCTTTTGACCGGGTGAATCATTCTGTTTACTCGACAAGCTCCGTCGTTGTGGTGTTAAGGGTAACCTTCTCCGCTGGCTCGAATCTTACTTATCAAACCGTTCCTATCGTGTGCGGGTGGGTTCCTCCGTATCATCTGCCAGACTCAGCCCCAGCGGAGTCCCACAGGGCTCCATCCTGGGGCCACTACTCTTCTCTATCTTCATCAACGATCTGCCATCCGAAGTATCGTCTCCACTGCTGCTGTTTGCCGATGACATCAAAATCTGGCGTGTTGTGCGTAACAGCTCTGACGCGAGCGCCCTGCAAGCTGATATTAGTGCCCTTTACAAATGGTCTAAATCAAACTGCATCGAGTTCAATACCAGCAAGTGCAAAGTTATGCATATCAGACATAAGCACAATTTCCCTTACTCCCTCGGCGGAGTGCGGCTCCAAGTCACGGACAGAGAAAAAGACCTTGGCACTGTTGTGACACAACCTCTCGAGTTCTCCCAATACTGAGGCGAGCGCCAAGAAAGCCTATAGCGTACTAGCGCTTCTGAAGCGTATGTTTGGAAAGTTTGATCGGTCATGCTTCAACAACCTGTACAACAGCTTCATTCGTCCTCACCTCGAGCAAGGGACCCTTGTTTGGTCTCCTCACTTACAAAAGGACAAACTAATTTTGGAAAATGTTCAGAGACGTGCGACGAAAGCAGTTCGTGGGTTGAGTGCAAAACCCTACATTGAGCGGCTTCATGAGCTAAATCTCTTCTCCCTAGAATATCGCAGACAGAGAGGCGACCTAATATTGGCGTACATGATTCTGAGGACCCCTAACCATCCGTGTAGATCCCTGCTCACTTCTGCGGATACTAGCTCACTCAGAGGGCATTCCTTGAAACTAAGAGTCAGTACAGCAGACTTGAGCTGAGGCACAGTTTCTTCTCGGTTCGGAACATATCGTGAGTGCCACGACAGTGGCCGCGTTCAAGATTCGTCTGGATCGCTACTCTAACACTTAGTCCATGCCCACAGCATACTCTCCTGCGCACAGCAACGTGAGTGTGTTCGTCTGTTGAATTGCTCTCATCTAATTATGCATATTCGCCTAGCTTTAGAATTGTGAGTTTAATAACAGTATTCTCCATTTTAGCCTTTTGATACAATCAAGAAAAGTTGCGACGTGTAACTATCCCTCTGGCACAGAGATTCTTCGCCTGGAGAAACGGAACCATCACAAGCCGCGGCTTTCTACTTCCGTCCATCACCCATTGAACCCATTGAACCTATTAGTATTTTGTTCTTTTCTATCAGATTAGTACTTTACTGTGTTCTCGGTATTCTCTGAAACCCCCAAGAGCGGTGCTACACCCTGTTTTCAATGACTGCCTTTCAGGTCAACAGAAAACCGCTGACATCGAAACGGACAAACTGACTGGATCCGGGTGAATTGGGTCCCCAACCTCGAACCCGTGAACAAATCGCTGAAATCGCTATAAGATACTTTCATTAAAGTAATCGCTGAGTATGCGGGCATGCCGATCAGTTTGTCTCGAGTATGCCAATCAGGTCGTGTATACCGGCCTGAAGAAAGACATATTAGCTGTTGAGCGTGTCCAGCGCGCGGCTACCAAACTAGTCACGGGCTTGAGAAATGTCGCGTACGAGTCTCGACTTGAAATTCTTGATCTATATCCACTTGAATATCGACGACTCCGCGGTGATTTAATTCTCACACACTTCTTCTTTAGAGTAGGTCTCGTTGAACAGTTCTTCATGATAGCGAATGATGACGGCCGGCGAGGACACAACAGGAAGCTTTTCAAGCTTCGTCCTCGGACCTTCCTTAGGCAGCAGTTCTTTTCTTACAGGGTTATTAACCTTTGGAACAGCCTTCCTCTGAGGTCGTTAGCAGCACTTCTAGAGATCGCTTTAAAGCATTGCTTGATTCTCATTTACGAAAAAATCCATTATTCATGTAACCTTACTCTGTTCTTGGTATTTACTGTAATCCCCAAGAGCGGTGCTACACCCTGTTTTCAATGATTGCATTTCAGATCAACGGAAGCCCGCTTGACACTGAGCAAGAAAAACCGACTGGATCCGGGTACTTTGGGCCCCTGCCTCGAACCCGTGTATCAATCGCTGAATCGCTGAATCAATTGGTCCATTGACCAATCAGTGAATTGTAGGTTATTTCCAAGGTCATCACGGTCTGTGAGGGAACTGTCTTCCTTGTTTTCATAGCTGACGTTTCAGCGGTTTCAGCCATTTGTACATGGGTTCGAGGCTGGAGGGCCAAAATCACCTGGGGTTAAGTCAGTTTTCTGTTTCGAGATACACTGGTCTTCTCTTGACCGGAAAGGCAGTAACTGAAGAAGGGTATTGAACCACTCCTGAGGGTTACAGTAAGTACCAAGAACAGAATAAATTGTTAATTTAACAATGTCTTCAGTAATTAAAAATCTTACGATACGTTCATACGACGATTAGAAGAGCAGCAGATATCCTGCAATTATAAGTCGTATCAGTTGTTGATAACCCTGTAAGGAAAGAACAGTTCCCTAAACAATTGTTCACGAAAGGTCTGCAGTCAAAAGTTGTACAGCTTCTTGTCGTGACCCCTTCGACTGTTATCACCTGCTAAGGTAAAAACTGCTGCACGAGTCCTGTGCTAAAGAAAAAGTGTGTAAGGATTAAGTCACCGCGGAGTCTTCGAAACTCAAGTGGGTAAAGATCAAGAATTTCAAGACGAGACTCGTAGGAGAAATGCCGCAAGCCAGTGACCATTTTAGTGGCTACTCGCTGGACACGTTCGATGGCGAGTATGTCCTCCATCCGGCGTTAGAAGGGCCTGTCTGTCTTTTCTGGGAAAGGCTTCCTTTATCGTCCCAAGAGTTACAAATTCCTTTTTGGCGGCCATCTGGTGGTGCTGAGAGAAGTGGAAACCAGACGACAGCTACATTTGTAGGTCTTTTTGGACTAAACTCTCGCGTTATCTGTTACAGTCTGTGCAGTATGTATCACGAATAGGTTCCCAGAGTCTCCTCCGAGCGACATATGCGCACACTTGCTGTCGTTTAGAGGGAGACTCCAGTCATCTGACCAGCACTTAATACGGTCAAGGTCAATCTGTAATGCACTGGGATCACAAGCATTCCAGATTTTAATATCGTCAGCGTTCGGTAGGGCGCTGCTAGTACAACAGGCAAACTAGACGTTCTGACTCTGATTATCTGTTATACTCGCAAAACAACTCTGCACAACGTGGCGGCATCCGACAACAACGTTCCTTGGAAGTAGGGTTTCTAACGATAGTCCGCTAAAGGGAGATAACAGAAATAAGCATGAGGCAAGGGCTCATTAAGACATTCACGGATTACACAGTCGAGAACCAAAATGGCAACAACAACAAAGCAACACGCTGCGTTACATTAGAAATATGATCGGGAAAATTATTGATATAGACAAGAAACAACAGTGGACCGAGTACGGATCCTTGAGGAACTCCAGCGGAGATCGGAGAGGAGAAGAAAGGTCCGATCCGGTTTTTACTCTGAAAGTCCTGTTGCCAAGAAAGGATGTAATCCAGCGGAGAACCTCTCCTTGGATGCCATAGGTTCCCAGTTTATGTACAAGAGGACCGTGTGGGACACGGTCAAAGGCTTTGGCAAAGTCGAAGAAGATAGCATCCGAGATATGGCCATTGTCTTTGGCGTCTGTCAGGCTATTCATAAGGATTAGAATGTCTTCTATGCATGACCGATCTGAAAAAAAGCCATACTGAATAAAGGAGTAAAGGATGTTTGGTAAATGCTTAAGGATGGCGCGTTTTAACAGACGCTCCATTACCTTGCATGGGATGCTGGTAAGGCTGATCGGCCGGTAACTAGCAGGGGAGTGACGATCGCCTGCCTTAAATATAGGTGTGACAATGGCCTCTTTCCATGCCTCCGGAAGAGTGCTGGTCCGAAGTGTCTGTTTAAACAGACCATGGAGGGGCATCGCCAAACCAAGGGCCGCTTCTTTGAGGATCCGAGGATGGATCCCGTCTGGTCCCATTGCACTATAAGGATTGATCTTAAGCAAGAGATCCTGAACGTCGAGCACAGAGAATTCAACTGTTCAAGAATAGGTATTAAAGTTTTCCCACGGGAGAATCGGATGCCAGTTTGGCGGGACCACATTGTAGACTGCTGAATAGTATTCTCTGAACGTCTCAGCAACCACCTGGGGGTTGGAGGAGGTTTCCTCTTCGGGAAGTCGCAGATAAAACGTTGAGGATCGTTGATGCCAAGCCTCTCCGGTGCACCACAGTGGACCGTAAAATTTATTTTCCTTCTGAATGTTGCAGTTATTAGTTAAAAGTTATTTCTGTCGGCCTGAGTTGTTTTGTATGGCGGAGGGTGAGCCATATAGACTAACGGCACACGCCCCACGAATTGACACTGGCGTCAGTTCGTGGATCATATGTGGTAAAATTGGTCAGTAGCCCTAGTTTACTTCACATGTTGCAACCTTTACAGCTTTACGCCGTTATCACAGTGTGGTAGTAACGCAACGAATCTATGATTAAGTGGTGGTTATGCGCTTGTGAGTCTAGGAGCCCGTACTTCTTGACTCAGTTTTACTGAGTGTTATGCAGGTGCCGGTTTCGTGAATTGTGGTCATTGGTAACCAGGTGTTGCTGTGCTCTTCAGCAGAACGTTATTGTCATATGTACGATAGAACTTGCACGAAGCGATGTACAAGTGTTGTCTGTCTCAATGACAACTTCGTCTAGTTGAATGCCTGGCTTGTAGTGCAATAACTTTTAATCTAACGAGGACGTTGGTTGCAACTGGTGGTAGCATATGCTATTGGATCAACACTCTACGTTAGAAGAAAATTTGTCTAGAGAGAGGGAGAAGCCCTGTCTGGCACAACTCCTAGTGAACTCGCAGACCATTCTGTTTTGCAAACGTGAATAACATCTTTACGTACCCTGAGAAAAAAGGAATTGAGTGAGAATGAAGTCTTCTCGAAACCGTCGGTATCTTGGCGAGTAAACATCAAGGGTTTTCAAAGGAGACGTAATGTTTCCAAGGTCTACTACTACTGTTCTCCTACCAACTCGCTGAGCGAGACCCAATGCGTTTGGGTATTTTCTGAGGCCACCAGCTATCATTAAGTCAGCATATTGAAACACCAGCCGGACATGGACCCCGTAAGTAGCTTGGATGGTTTTCTCGTGTATTCGAATCAGCCTAGCCCTTATTAACTGCCTTTTCATGATGATAGAAGTTCAGGTTGAACGACAATCTAATTTCCAGATTTCTCTTGAGGTCCACTTTGACAATCACTACGGTTTTCGATGAGGTGTGTGATAAACGTACTTCCAGTCTCCACCAGCAGATTTATGTTCTTGTCATCCGTGATGAGAAGACAGCACTCATGTGACCATTGCTTAACATTAAGGAGGTCAGCCTAAAAATTGCTGGAATCAGGGAAGTTCCAAATTATAAGGTAGTCCACATACAACAGGGGTTTACTAGAGATTACATTTAAATGGTCGATGATATTAGTTCGAAATGGTATCGACTTGAATTCTGAGCTTTGAGACACACCCACTGAAGTGATCCTGAAGAGATAAGACGGTACCAGCGTAAACCTCAGACGTTCGACTATTCAGCAGCAGAGTTGTCTGGCAGCGAGTATCACCCTGAACACCATATGCTACTAGTTAATGTAAGATTAGACCGTGAAGCAATCGGTCAAACCGCCTTGGAGATAGTGAAGGAGGTAACGCCTGAAATAAAACCGTGGTTCTTAACTTAAGTTAGACTGTTCGTATGTTCTAACGTTTTAGCCACACGTTAGATTTGGTAGAAACTCGTGATGGGCTGAAATTATCAGTAAGAAGTTGCTTTATTGTTTCACTTTTGAGTTGGCGTTCTGGTACCTTGCATGAGATGCTGGTTATACCAATTGGCTGGTTGCATGTGGGTGAATGGTGGTCTCTCAGTTTATACATAGGGATTATGGTAGCCTGCTTGTGGTCACTGTTAACGACTAGCATGAAGAACTCGGGATAGTTTCGCGATGATATAAAACGCTTCCTACGGTAATCCCAAGTTAATCTGATCTTAGCTCATCGGACTAAATTTGTGGAACCTGAAAGGTGAACTGTGTACACTGAGAATTCTGTTGACAGACGTGATTGTCGAAATGTCCTCAGCGGTAGGCCTGGCTTCTTTACTAGTGGTATGGTCTTAATGGCTGCTAATCGTTTCGTAAATTTATTGCCGCTACCGAAATTACTACTTCAAATGTTTTTTTTTGTAGAACAATTATTTATCTTAACAGGCACACGATCATTCTTATATGTGCAGATAAGTTAATGTCAAATTTGTAGGGCAATTTTGATTTTATCGCCTCTGTTTGAATTTCGAGGAAAACACTGAATCATTCCCTGAATCTTCCAGGTACGGTTTTGGCCTAAAACGGAGTCGATCACGGTTAATCTGATATTGATCCTTCGTCTTAGATGGACTCGCACTTACCCTGATGTTGTTGCAAGGCATCCGCCACCTCCCACAAAGACCTTTCAAAGTTATCTGTCTGCGAGTGTTTGTCGCTGCGCATTTGCTACCAGTATCCCCCTTAGCAGTTGCACTTCATCTCCCTCGTGCTTTTCTAACTCTTCAGCCATACTATCATACGAAGAGAGCGTACAAGTTGTTCAAGCATATTCAGTAAAATTCCGTAAGTCAGGCAGTCAAAAATCAGCAACAATGAATTAACTTTATGTGAATAATTAACGTGCCGTGCCATCTTTACCTGATGACAAATAGGGTCTGTGGTCTGCATAGTGGAGGGCTACTGTTAATTGCGGTCATCGAGGGATTTCAGTCTTTCGGTAAATATCCCTTTTGAAGACTTAGACATAGCACTCCATCTTCTGTACGCTGTGCGGTTCTGTTCAGACTTCATCCTTGTTTGACCTACTTATCGCAAACGAGACTCACCCAGTAGAATGTGATCCTGTGTCCACCAATATGTCACTGTAATCACTCACTGTCGGCTTTCGACCATATCTGTTACTGGTTGTCCAAACCGCCAGAAAGGGCTTCATCTGGAAACCAAAGTCAAGTTGGTCTGAACTGGCTGATACTCTTTATTGGTTCACTTCTTGAACATAATCCTGTGGACCTGAACTACCTTACCTTCCGAATTCCATTTATAAAGCGGACGGCTTATTTGTTCCGCGCAAAATTTCTCTTGCCTATCTCTTCCGCGTATGGGACAGAGTCCCACTAATGGTTGTTACCATGTATTTGTGATACGTATGCTTCTTTTCAAGAGAACTCGGAATAGTTACACGCGGGAAATCCGTAAACACTGAGCTGACGTACGGGGGACTCGTGCTAAGGATACGCGTGAGAGTCATTTTTCTGTTTGAATGTATGTGCAGATAAGTAGGTCATTTTCTTTCATCTCTTTTGTGTCACTGCCCGAAGGAATGACTTCCTTCAACCTTTACATGGTTTCCGGGTTAATCAGACATTTCTCCTCGGTGGTTCACGAAGTGACATTGACGAACTGGCGCCCTACTCTCTTTCCATGAAACTTTAAACAACAACTCCTTGCTACTGATTTCACCGCCGAATGTTCAGTACATGCTGTTCAAGGCTTCTTCATATATTACGATGGGTCCAATTAAGACCCGTTCTAACGTCCTCCAGGAAGCTGCTTCTAGTCGTAAGATATGCAAGCAAACATCACAGATCGGCATTCTCCCTAGCATATATAAAGAAGCTACCGGCACGCTTATTTTCAAAATATACATCCGATATGGTGGTTAGCTTCCAACCAGTCAACTTCATCATCGCGGATAATGAAGCGTTTACTATATTGCGTCATCTTTCGATACTTCTCGCTGAAAGGTCTTTTCCCTTCTGCCTAATATGCCTCCCTTCTGAGCTGGTTGTGCGTTAAAACTAGCCTCATCTCTGTGGGTAAGATGACGAATCCAAAAACAGTGGTCCCCTTCTAGATGGTGTGCTGGGTTTTGCCAGGACGTCCAGCGGTGTCCGGAGGTACCCTTTAGGGTACAGCCTGTGAGCCTCTACGAAACGATTCTCTGCTCATTCACTTTCTCATCATCATCGTCATCATCATCGTAGATAGCAATACATCAATGGTTCACACTGATAGGTGACTCGTCGGGGTGTGGCGGCCACACCGTCCAGTTCAGCTCGATAGGTTACCGAGCCGTCACACCGCGTCAATATTCGGTTTCGTTGTGACGGTTCAAGCTCGGTGCTCACACGTGAACAATCTATTGAGTAACCCGGCCGCAGGGTCACCGAACACCGATATTCATCCGATTTGACATCAGTGTCTCGACTGTTTCTGTACTTGCTGAAGAGGTCTAAGTGACAACGGTTGTGCCTCACTTCAGCAATCCCAGTCCAATTTAGCTAAGTTCACTTCATTTCACAGGACTTCATGGTGATTCGTGAGAAATGACGGACCTTGACGCTGACATTTTAGGGCAGTCTGAGTTCTGCACGGCGGCTAACGACTTGATCACAGATGGCAGAAGAGTTACTTGGGCGCGGTAGGGACAAACTGAAGTGACACCTTGCTGCAATAAACATTAAACAAAGCTCACAGTAACACCTACCGACTGAACCAAGGTGGGCCATAGATTCCCGTGTGCTTTCGAAGTAGTTTTATCGAATGTTGCCATCAATTTTTTTTGAAAAGAACAACGATTAATGGAAGAGACTTATAATCAACAATCAAAGAGTCAGCGAGGTATCCTAAGTATAAGTGATATTTCAGACTTGTAGGAGAAAGGGACCGAACATGGAGCAAGCTTCCACCAAACGGAGACAACGATTAGGCGAGTACCAATCAGACCGAAGGTTAGCCAATCATTCCATTGCTCGATCGAAATCGGGCCCTCAACGAAGACGGTACCTGGTACCTTGCAACTTGTAGGTACTTCAGCTTGACGTGCTTATCCAGCCCCCGTCTAAGTGACTGAGTACCAGCCGCCTGCATCGTCGTTTCCGGTAGCGATTCCTATGGGAGACAAGCGCACATAAGAAAGCAATACCTCTTGCGTAGATGGCATGGATGCCGCCGGTTTGACTTCGGCGAGTAACCACACAAGTTGTGCATGATGGCTATGTGAACGTGTGCTAATTTTGTTGGAACTCATGGTGGAACTTGCGAAC
>LOND01000883.1:73972-123692 GCA_014220965.1 Paragonimus kellicotti | reverse complement strand
ACTCGTCCAAAACAAAACCTGGGATTAAAAATGCAAACACAAGGAAGTCGAATACTGATAGCAGCCTCACTGAAATCATTGTCAACTTCAAAACCAAATTGAGACTTGTGGTGAGACCATCTTCGACGTCTCTTAATGCTAAAGCCCCTGCGACGTGAGAGTTGCCTTACCAGTACCACCGTGCCTGTTCACATTATCTTGTGAATGTAAATTTACTACAAACCACTAACATCAAAGTTAGTGTGTTGGCGTAGGTATCGCAGTTTTACTCGTGGCTGTATAATGAATCCGCACCATCTTCACTACTGTAGGCTACATTCACTAGGATAACAATGTTTTAGCTATCACCGTTGGGAACGCCGCCCAACCATTCTGACGCTTGTTTGAATTCTGAAGGTCGACTGAAGTTTCCGTCGACATTCGTCCTCTCTGGCGGTTGCCGTGCGGTTGTGCTTGAGGTTCTCTCACGTCCAACTCCCTAGCGCCTTTAACTGTTGCGTTGAAGTCCGCTTGTGAACGGTGAGTTGATCAATAAATAAAGCGTGTGTGCGAACTCCCCGTCTTCTCATGAAGATTTCCGACTCGCGTTAACATGGAGTTGAGAAAAATTTGAACGTAAAGACCAGGGGACAAGGAACTTGCTTCAGGAAAGTCTTTTAGAGAATACCGGAATGCCCAGAGGTGAGTAAGGCATGGTCAAGCGGTCTAACCAACTTGTGATTGAAAAAAGCATGCACCAAAATAAACCTCGACACAAAATAACGAGTGAAGTCAAGGATTGGACTCACCAATGACGAAGTAGTGTTCATGAAACTTCCAGTAATACCGGGAAGTATTCACAGCGACCCAAGTGTGGTCGATGTTGTGAAGTGTTGGAGCTGCAGTTCGATCCAATAATATAATGGTTTAGCTGGCTGCTAATCACCGGCCTAGCAAAGTTTATTCAGAAATGTTTCGTCTTATTCTACCTGGCCAAACAAAAACATGCGGTGCGGTCCGATGCACCAGTTGGGCAATATTGGTAGAATGAAGTGTGGAATAATTGAAGCACCACAGACAACTAACGCCCTCTAGGGAACCATACTTATGCAAATGTATAAACGCGAATAGTCAGTTCAAAATGCAGTCGCTGAATAGCTCACTATAGGCAATCCCGATCTACGCGGAACAGGAGCACCAAGGAGACGAGACGCGCGCACCAAAAGTGTATTGCTAAGTAGAATCAATTCAAACAAGTGATGTTCACTTTGTACAAGAACAAGTGCTGTAGACTATATATAAAAATAAAACGAAATATGTAATCATGTACAATACGATTTGGATTTGGATTTGAAGATAAGTGTTGCCACTTTTTATTTTTGGTTCTGTAAAAGTCTAGTAGCTAGCTATAGACATAAGTCCTTTTTACATGCCTTTTACCTCCAAATTTTCATCTTTTGTAACTGTATACTACACTATCAGTATCGTGTATCATACCATTTAGGTACTGTCTTAGCTTGCTTCTTATCTCCTGGCTACAGCGACTTGCCTTTGTTGCAAAATGGTCAAACGATCCATTTGCCGCTTGTGCACCAAATTTGTCCGCGTAAAGGACCATGCGCTACAATGCTTTGGCTGTAATACATGGTTCCACAATGCTTGCCTTGACGTTTCTGCAGAGCTGTGCCATGCACTCAGCGCAGCCAATCTGGACTGCATTCAACTCAACTGCGACAGCTGTCGCTCCTCTGGGAAGCTATTTGCTGGTCAAGCAGACACCACTGGCACTTCGACAGCCGCAGCTGGTGAGCCAGCGTGTAATAGATCCATGCTTCATAACATCGCTGCCAACGCCATCGAGCACCACCCTACTCAGGGTGTGACAACCCATCCTGAACGCAAGCCAAGTGATCAAAAAAGACTGTATGCGTCAGTGGTGGCCGGTGCCCAGGAATCGTCACGCTCAATAGGTACTAGCATGCCTGTCGCAAAAACCTAAACACTCTGCTGCCCGGTTAGACTCCGTTGTAGTGCAGGACCTTCCGGAGTGCCTCGACTCGTCTCTCCAACTACGCGATGAACATGACCGCGAACTTTGGCTCGCCCTCTGTGTTCAAATGCAAATCAAACCTCCATGTCCGATCTCCATTACCCGTCTCGCAAGGAAGCCTGACTCACCGCATGTAAACAAACCGAGGTTGGTACGGGTTACCCTTGCAAGTGCCCTGGAAACCGAGGCGGCTCTCCTAGCAGCCTTCAAACTGCGCCCCTTTGGCGGCGCCTCAATTTATCCTGACATACCTTGGACTGAGCGACAACGGAGAAACCAAGCCACGAAAAATGCGGTCGCTGTCGACCGTTCCCGCAACGTAATTATCAGAAATGTGCCCGATATATGCGGGGACAACACCGCTCACGATATTAACCAATGGAAATTTCTTGCGTCCGCCCTAAAGCTAGAAAATGTGCTTCTGCAGAACATAATGCGCATCCCGCGCCCTAGCCTGACCCCAGTTGACTCCCTACCACGGCTCTTGAAGATCACCGTGACTGCACCCGAGAAAGCTGCATATATACTGGAGCGTTTCCGCCACGAGCGCCATCGAATCCCAGGAGGCATAACCTTCCACCCTGATCGTTCCAAAGACGAACGCGAGAAGTTGCGAGCTGATTACCTAGCACGAGCTACTCGGTTAGTCATTCCTTTAGTTGACATGCAGTCTCAAAAAACGTCTACCAGCCGGCTCAGTCAGAGTCGGCGATAACCCAGCTGATGCGCCCAGCGTCCCCCGAAAAATCCAGCCAATTACCGACTCCGGCAACCTGCACTCATTCAGAGTAAATTCTGTCAAATGTGCTTATACTAACGCCCAAAGCCTGACCAGCAAACTTGGTGAACTCCGTGCGCTTTGCCTCGCGAATGACTTCTTTATTGTCGGAATTACTGAATCATGGCTCTCACCAAATCATCTTGATCCTGAGCTCGATATAGCAGACATGCTCCTCTTTCGGAATGATAGAACGATGGGCAGAGGAGGCGGTGTTGCTCTATATGTCCGCAACTCCCTCCTAGCTACCCCTGTCTCACCCAATACTCACAACTATTCCTGAATCAGTCTGGTGCTCCATTGCACTGTCCAACTCTAACGTACTGTTAGCTGGCGTAATATATCGGCCTCCCTGCTCTTCGTCTGACCGCGATGAGGCAATTCTATCCGGACTCAACTGTATCCCCTCCCTAGGATACTCACATATCCTAATAATGGGAGACTTTAACCTGCCACAAATTAACTTTCAATCCTATTCGTACAAAGGCCCCGTTGATGCAATGCCTGCAACATTTCTAGCCGCAGTTGCAGCTGCTGGCCTTACGGATGACACGAGGGCCATGCTCCTTCCCGTCTAGACTACATCTTCACTAATGAGGAGCTAATGGTAGACAACTTAACAGTGGACGCCCCACTCGGCTTAAGCGATCACGCTGTGATAACCTTCGACTTCATTTGTAGTGCTGAGCTTACTTCCAAAGCAAACGTTCCAAAAAGGAACTTCCATAGAATTAAAGTGGATGCACTCAACGCGTACTTAGCTAATGCCTCGTGGGATCAGTTTAACTCATCGTTGTCTATTGGGGAAATGTGCGACCATTTTACTAATACCATTCGCGAAGCCATAGATTGCTCAACACCATTCTACCCACAACCCGCCGGAAACCGCAACAGCGATTGCGGTCCCGAACGTTAAGAATGATCAACTGTAAACGTCTAGCATGGACCCGGTTTAGAATGTCAGGGGATTTAGATGATCGTCATCTCTATGCACAACTTCGAAACCGATGCACCAAACTGGTCAGGGAAGATCGACTAGATTTCCAGCGACGTTAACCCAGCGCTTCGTCAGCGATCCTAAAAGCCTGTATAAGTTTGTTTCACAAACCCGCAAAGCCAAAGCTGGCGTGCCCCAACTAGCCGGCCCGCGAGGGCTTACTAGCTCAGACGGTGACGCTTCCGAAGTTCTGGCTGACTTCTACAGCACTGTGTTTACTAACAGCGTACCTAACTGCCCCGTAACAGAAAGTGTTACCACTTCTGGAGAAATCTCCACAGTAAATACCTCAGCGGATGCTGTGCGAATGAAGCTGCGGGGATTAAAATCACATCTCCCGGGCCAGACTGTATATCTCCTCTAGTCCTTGCCCATGGGGCTGCACAGTTAGCTGTCCCGCTAAGCATCCTGTTTACACAGTCAGTTGCTGCAGGAACGGTGCCCGAAAGCTGGAAATCTGCGAATATCACTCCCATCTTCAAAGGTGGGCAGCGAAGTCAGCCTTGCAACTATCGCCCGATAGCCCTCCTATCCTGTGTGTCCAAGGTCCTTGAAGCGTTAGTCCACGATTCATTATCTAAGCATCTTTCAACACAAGCTTTCTTCTGCAGCGAGCAACACGGCTTCCGACGCGGCCGCTCATGCACTACAAATTTGCTGTTAACTGTAGACCAGTGGACCACTGCTGCCGACAGAGGAGAGGGGGTCGATGCTATTTACCTCGACTTTGCCAAGGCTTTTGACCGGGTGAATCATTCTGTTTTACTCGACAAGCTCCGTCGTTGTGGTGTTAAGGGTAACCTTCTCCGCTGGCTCGAATCTTACTTATCAAACCGTTCCTATCGTGTGCGGGTGGGTTCCTCCGTATCATCTGCCAGACTCAGCCCCAGCGGAGTCCCACAGGGCTCCATCCTGGGGCCACTACTCTTCTCTATCTTCATCAACGATCTGCCATCTGAAGTATCGTCTCCACTGCTGCTGTTTGCCGATGATATCAAAATCTGGCGTGTTGTGCGTAACAGCTCTGACGCGAGCGCCCTGCAAGCTGATATTAGTGCCCTTTACAAATGGTCTAAATCAAACTGCATCGAGTTCAATACCAGCAAGTGCAAAGTTATGCATATCAGACATAAGCACAATTTCCCTTACTCCCTCGGCGGAGTGCGGCTCCAAGTCACACAGAGAAAAAGACCTTGGCACTGTTGTGACACACAACCTCTCGAGTTCTCCCAATACTGAGGCGAGCGCCAAGAAAGCCTATAGCGTACTAGCGCTTCTGAAGCGTATGTTTGGAAAGTTTGATCGGTCATGCTTCAACAACCTGTACAACAGCTTCATTCGTCCTCACCTCGAGCAAGGGACCCTTGTTTGGTCTCCTCACTTACAAAAGGACAAACTAATTTTGGAAAATGTTCAGAGACGTGCGACGAAAGCAGTTCGTGGGTTGAGTGCAAAACCCTACATTGAGCGGCTTCATGAGCTAAATCTCTTCTCTCTAGAATATCGCAGACAGAGAGGCGACCTAATATTGGCGTACATGATTCTGAGGACCCCTAACCATCCGTGTAGATCCCTGCTCACTTCTGCGGATACTAGCTCACTCAGAGGGCATTCCTTGAAACTAAGAGTCAGTACAGCAGACTTGAGCTGAGGCACAGTTTCTTCTCGGTTCGGGTCTGCAAAGCCTGGAACTCTCTACCAGAACATATCGTGAGTGCCACGACAGTGGCCGCGTTCAAGATTCGTCTGGATCGCTACTCTAACACTTAGTCCATGCCCACAGCATACTCTCCTGCGCACAGCAACGTGAGTGTGTTCGTCTGTTGAATTGCTCTCATCTAATTATGCATATTCGCCTAGCTTTAAAATTGTGAGTTTAATAACAGTAGGCGGCATTTATTTATTTATTCTCCATTTTAGCCCTTTGATACAATCAAGAAAAGTTGCGACGTGTAACTATCCCTCTGGCACAGAGATTCTTCGCCTGGAGAAACGGAACCATCACAAGCCGCGGCTTTCTACTTCCGTCCATCACCCATTGAACCCATTGAACGCCCTTAACCCTGTTTGTTCCGGTGTCGAAATGTTCCGTGAAGAAGCCGACACAGTAGGCGATTCCCGCCTACTAGTAATGAAAAACAACTTTTTTTATCTGCAAACAAAGGTTTTGAACTCAGTGAACCATGAAAACATTAAGCTAATGACTGCGAACCACTGTGACCTTCACACGTTTTCTGTGGCGCCACAGGTCGGGTGTTCCCTGTGTTGTGTTATTGGTGGGGCGGGTCGGGTCGTCAGGCGGTGCCTAGCAGACAGAAAATGTTTTTAGGTATGCTGCCTTCAGCTTACGTAAGTTTAGAAAGTTTTTTTCATCTGCTTTTATTTGGTTATTGACGATAAGTTGTGTCACAACCATTTCAACGTTTGGTAATCAATGTTTTGACTAGTATCCTAATCAGAAGGGCGTAACCGTTTAACCTTCACGTTTATCACATCATTATCTATTTTGATCACGTCAAAACAAGTGGCTTGATAGTGCTAGTGCACTTTTGCGAGTTTCTTAAGATGTTTATCGCTAGTTATCTGTCGCAGTACGTATCTCCAGGGTTGCAGTTAATCTCCAGGAGACTAACTTTACGCTACTCTTATTTATGGAAAAAATAGCCAGTCACCGAACAAAACATTTTCCCGGATAATAGAAGAACAGCACTTCATATGACGCTTTATACGTATACCTTCTCTTTCTGCCTATCCGAAAATACCTATTGTTTGGCTACCGACTGCCATACTTAAATTCTCAGCTTCTTCCCCTTTACTGACATTTCTTAAGCTTTTGTGTAATGTACGACCGGCTATTTTTTTTCTCACCACCGGGTGCCTGAGAGATAAAGGTTGTCGTTTGATGTACTAAATAAATGGAATGCCTTCGGTGAGAGTGATTACCTCTTCTACCTTCGTGGACTACCTTATTTTAATAGGTTCTGGGTCCCCCGCCTGTCTGGTTCTGTTGGCAAGAAAGTTACATAACTGAAAGATGACGCCAATATATATATATATATATATATATATATATATATATATATATATATATATATATATATATATATATATATATATAAATAGTATACCATATATAAGCGAATAACAAAACTGTATAACGAAATGTTGGGACTTATCGAAATCCTGATAGCACTGTGGAAATGATTGTTGTAGATCACGGATTAAACAAGTGGAGGATTGTGGGGTGTGACGGAGAGATGGGTTGATGTGAGAGTAATCCTTGACTTGTAATTCCTTTGCTGGGTGAAGCTGTACAAGTCTCGGAGACAAAATCCTCTCAGTGAGACCGCGTACCGCCTAGCTCTTGTTCCAATGTACGGTCGTGATGTGCTGTCTTTCCCGTTTGAAACCTCCGCTTATGTCTACACGTGTAAGAGGGCCTGATGGCTTTTTGGTTTGACAGTGTTCGTGACCAGTGACAGTCCCAAACCATGAGCGGGATAATGTGTGCGTATGGTGGGGATGCGAGACAGGATGGTACAGACACCAGTTGTGTCAGACGAGCTGGGCTTACCAGCCGTGTCGGAGTGCACAATGAATGAACACGGCTGTTTATCGAGGTCACTTTACAGTTTGGAATGTAGGGTAAAAGGTCACAAGACGTTAAACCGCGTTGAGGTATCGAATACGACGTGTAAACGCGGTTAGTAGTGCAGACATGGACAAAATGTATCGAAAATGTCAGTTGTAAGTGTTCTATCAAGAGGACACATACAAATACTCCCCCTCTAGAGCATTTGTCGTTGTAAATTCGCGAAAATTAGGCTTTGGTTGTACGGAGCAAGCGGTGTAGCGGTCCGGCCAATGAACCTGTCTGCCTTGAACGCGTCGTGCGTAGTTGTTGTGTGGTGGTGTCACTTTTGTCTTCCGTGAATGTGGTGTTCCTTGGGGGCAGGGTGTTAGTGGTGTCATATTGTAAATTTGTGGTTGTGTGTTCTGTCGGTTTTAGACGGTCAGTTGAGGTGGTTTCAGTTTTGTTTGGAAATTGTGTAACGAAATATTTATTCTGCCGGGAGGTGAGAAAGGGACAATCGTACGGTGGTTGTAGGAATTTCCGGACCCGATCACAACGGATAAATACGTGTGTGCAGTTGGATAATTGAGGAGGAACATAAGGGTGTGTTTCGACAGATAGTGATGCAGTGTCTCGAAGCTTTACCACGTAGGATTTCAATTTAGTTACGTAACTTGATCGTAAGAGTTACTCGGTTCGGAACGAAAAATTGCCCTGGAACACGTAGTGTGGTCCCAAAAACTAGTTCTGCTGGGAAACAGTGGAGAGTAGACCGGAACATTGTGCGGAGATTCAATAAAATGAGCGAGAGTATTTCGGACCGATCCGTACTGCATTTATGAGTCATAATGGCAGTCTTTAGATGTCTGTAAAAGCGTTCAACAAGACCATTTGCCATTGGATGATACGCAGTAGTACGAATATGTTTACAGCCCAGGAGTTCTGTAAGATGTTGAAATAATTTGGATTCGAATTGTGAACCTCGATCGGTGGTGATTGTGGACGGCACTCCGAAATTCGAGATCCAGCGTGTACCAAAGACGTGCGACAGTGGCGGCCAGTAGTATCTTGTAATGGGAATTGCTTCGGGCCAACGGGTGAAACGATCCACACAAGTGAGAATGTAAGAATTGCCATTGGATACAGGCAATGGACCAACAATATCGACATGTACATGGTCAAAACGTGAATCAGGTGCGGCGAAAGTTCCGAGTGTAGAGTGTGTACGCCGAATTACTTTAGAACGCTGACTGTGGAAACCATCTCACAAAGTCTCACTTCAGATTCGATGAGTTACCCAATGGCAATAATTCAGAAGACAACAAACAGCGCAGTACTCTATATATTGCCACGACCGAGGAACAAGAAAATGTACAGTCAGCAAGCGTCCTGCGTGTAGCGCGCGGAACGGAAAAGTGAAGAAGTTCTACGCTAGCGGAAATAGGGCATACAATTGGGCTAAACAAACATGCCTCATCAGGAAGTGTCAAATTGTACAACAAAATACCAACAAACATTATGCCATGACAACCGGTGCAACATTTTGCCCAACCTCTAATCTCTTCGTTCATATTCAGCCACACAAAGCGCTGAGCAAGTTCCTGTGTGACATATTGTGTGAGGCATTGGAAACTTATCGTCACATAGCCGAGGGCACCTAACGGTCGGGGTATGGTAGTAGAATATGTCGCAATCAGTAGTACCGGAGATGAGTATACAGTGGGACGGGTTGAATGTGGAGCGAACATGGAACTGTGGTCGAGGCGGATAACTGTTGCTCTTCTTTTTGTAACCTCGCCATTTCAGCGAAATCCACAGTAGACGATGTGTCGATTGAGTCTACGTCTGGATGTGAGAGAGCGTCAGCAACAATGCTCTGTCGAATATCGTTGGTGGATTGGGCAATATAATCTAGGTTGCGTACTTCCCGAGGTGAATGCCTATCTGGTTTTGGCTTAAGGACCTCCGTTAAGGATTTGTGATCTGTATAAACAGAAAATTGCCTGTCTTCCAAGAGGTGTCGGAAGTGACGTATTGTCCTGTAGATTGCTAGCAATTCACGTCCAAATGTGCTGTAACGTGATTCGGCAGATGAAAGTTTGTACGAGAAAAATCCTAGTGGCTGCTGGGATTTACGAACAGTTTGTTGTAAGACTGCACCAACTGCTGTGCTAGAGGCGTCAACATTGAGAGATAGCGGAGCGTTGGTTTGTAAATGAAACAACATGAGATTTTCTGTGAGGGAAGTTTTTACTTTCTCAAAAGCTGTTATAGCTTGGTCTGACATGCTGTATGCTTTTGGATTATCAGCTAGCAGGTCTGTCAACGGCGCTAACAACGGTGCAGCTTTAGGGATGAAACAGCGGTAAAAATTGACCATCCGTAAGAAACGTTTTAGTTGCCGGAATAAGGTAAGAAGAGAGAAACCTCCCAAGGATCCAAGTTTGTTCGCAGTTGGTATAATTCCGTGCTTAGGGTGGTGTGACCCAGAAAATGTAGTGAATTAGAACCAAACGCACATTTCTGAAAATTAATTACATCGTGATCTTATAGTCGAGTAAATAACAAGCGTAAGTGTTCTATCTGTTCCTCTTGAGAGACACTGGCAACTAAAGATATCCAGATAAGCAAAAACGAAAGGTAAACGAGAAAGAACTTGGTCAATGAACCTTTGGAATGTTTGTGCAGCATTGCGTAAGCCAAAAGGCATGCGTAAAAATTCAAACATACCAAATGGAGTAGTTATTGCAGTTTTATGCATATCGTCAGGATGGATCGGTATCTGGTGATTAGCGCGAAGGATGTCTATATGCGAAAAAATTGTGCAACCCTGAAGATTAGACGAAAAACCATGGATATGTAGTATCAAATATCTGTGGGACAAAGATATTATTCAACGCTCGGTAATCACCACATGGTTTCCTGTCATTAATGGTTTTCTTCGGAACCATGTGTAGTAGCAATGCCTGCACATCTCTCTGGTGGCAGGCGACGAGGACGATTGAAAACCGGATTACTATTAGTAGTCACGGAATGAATCATCGAGTGTTTAAGGCATGACCTAGGAAAATTCGGCATTGTCAGTTCGGGAAATGTACGTAAAAGTTTGCATAAACGGAATTATCCAGTGGTGAAAGTAACAAGGGTTGTACAGAACTGGTGAATATCGACTGACCTTTGGCTGACAATTGTGTATCGGCATCAAACAAACGCCTGTGTTTTAAATCAGCCCACAAGTTGTAAGTAGGCAAATCGGCTCCCAGCATAGGTTGACGCACGTCCGCGATAACGAAAACCCATCTATAATCACGACGTAGGCCAAGGTTTAGTAGTAAGGACAGCTGTCCGTAAGTGTGAATAGGGGTGCCGTTGGCTGCAATCAGTGGGAAATTAGATGAGCTTCGTGGTGTGGGCGTTCCGCAATATGGGATAACACTGGTGTCGGCTCCAGTGCTCACCAAGATGGAAAATTCTGACTGCTTACACAGTATTACTAGACGATGAGTTCAGACTTGTTGGCCTCGGGTCGTATTTACCTATATTGTTCTGCCAACTCATTTCCCAAGGGTTCAAGTGTTTGTTGACGAATCCTTTGAAAATCGCAAGGTGGAGTACATTTGCGTGCAAAACGGCCAAATGTTTGATGATATCTACAAAATACTGTCATTTTGACGAGGTGATACAGATCTGGAACGCTGACGGGAATGATCCTTAGTAAAATGGTTGAGTTTATTCATGCGAGACAAACGTAGTTGACTAACTTGTGCAGTGAACTGTTCACGAAGCTGATCGTTTGATGGGGCTGGCTGAATGGAATTAACATCAGAAGTTTGTACCTCTAGAATTCTATCGGCCATGCTGGCAAGTTGAGCTATGGAACGGTACCGCAAGTGGGTGCGAGAATGTACTGCACAGAAATGGGCAGGCGTTTAAAGATCTGTGCAAACAAAGCATCATCAAGTTTTGTACTTCCAAGGATGTTTTGTAGGCGTCGTGGTAATTGGGACGAGCTGCTGTCACCAATAGGCTCGTTACTAAGTAAGTGTTCTAGGCGTTTATGGTCGGAAGGTGTAGTACGGTTGATTATCGTATCCGAAGTTGTTTATGTGGACTGTCTGTATCAGGTGACTTTAGCATATCCTTTAAATCAGCCGCAATTTCTGATGGTAACACTGTTAAGACGTTATAATACATTGTCATTTCTTGAGTGATGCCCCGTAAAACAAACTGGGCCTGAACTCGTGCAAATCATGTGCGTGGATCATGATGCCAAAATGGTAGCATATGTAAACTGATTGAGTTTAAGTTCACTCATCATCAACGTCATGGACGACAATACATCAGTAGTATATAATTAGAGGTGTTGTGAGTATTCATGGTTGTGTGGGCTGAGATACTGCCAGGACGCCCAGACCTAGACAGGAGAACGATTAGGGTTCTCAACCAAAGCCTTTGGCTCAAAAGCCTGTACCGCAAGGCAGCGGTTGGGTGGCAATGTACCAGAACTGGTACTTTTTCGGAAAAAGATGCCAACCTTCTTCCAACCCCCAACCTGGAGGACCAGGAGACTGGTTTGTCAGACCTCTACCTTATTGGCCTGCCTGGTATGAGTGACTGTCGGTGTGGTGGCCACACCGTCCAGTTTAGCCCAATAGGTCATCGAGATGCGCAAGCCGTCACACCGCGTCAAGGTCCAGTCTCGTTGTGACTGTTCATTGGATGAGACACTTAATGAATGAGGACGTGGATGTGATTAGATCAAACGATAAGGGCCCAGATGTGAATGTGAATTGAAATTTGATGACAAATCGGCTGTACTATTCTAGTCCTCTCGGGGAGACCGTTTTTTCACTGGGGGCTCGAGCTTTCCCTCGGATCGATCCTCGTTTACAATTCATTAATGAAATGTCCGTCTTGCTTTCCTTCCTCATTGGATTTGGATTCTGGAGGTTGTAGATTTCCATACTGATGTGAATCTGGAATGCCGCCATGGTTGCGTAGATTTAATGTTGAGTACTGAAGTTACGGAGGTTGTTGACCGATTTGTATACTCAGGATGTTGCTTCCGCAACGGCCAAAGGCTAGGTAATGGAATGGAAGCTCGGATGTTCAAGACTAGGGTGCTATTCACCGCTCTGGGACATCTCAGGCGACAGAAGCGTCTCTCTTACGTTTAAGGGTCGCATGTATACGGTAGTTTTGTGGGCCGTGTCACCTTTTAACTGCAAACCTTGACCGCTGAAGATAGAAAACGCCAACTGTCTTCAGGTATTCATCCACCAGTGTTTGGGTCGTCGGCTCGTTATGGGTGGCACCAACGGATATGCAACGAGGAGGTTCGGAAGCGGGTATTTGGTGTTGTTTGTCGAGCGAGTTGCCTTGTTCACTCTTTATTTGTGCACTGACGTAGGTGGTTAGACCGTTTACTCACTTTGTCAGCTGGTCCTGTGCCCAACCGAGCACTAGTTACCAATACAAGGCTGACTGACTTAAAATGGAAAGTAGATAAGTAACCTGATATAGAGAAATGATGTTATCCACCAAAGGACAGGCTGTAAATCGGGTTCATCTCCCGGGCTGGATTCTTCACCACTCATAAAGTCTTCGCCCACAAACTACAGCTATTAAGGTTCGGTGGCGTGAATGTGATCGTTGTTTTTCTGACTTGCTTATGAATTAACTTCACTTATTGACGCGAGGCGGAAAGTTTTAAGAATGTTCGAATGACGCTTTGCATTCATCTGTTGCTCGTTTTTCTTTCTTCGCAAGGTGTATGCACCTTGATGTTGAACGTTTGTGTAATCAGTTGTTTTCATTAGATACGTCCCTTCTCTTCCCTCGCGCTCTTTTCGGAACTAATTTTCGCTCTTCTTTTGAGGAGAATATTGCATTTAAGCATCAGTGCATATCACTAATGACGATGATGGCGGTGTCTCGCCGATTTAGGAAATTGGCTGAGAACGTTGTAAAGCGGTTTACCCGATTTGAGCCTGCTGGTTGAGATCGTTTGGTTGTGACATTTTTGACGGTTCTCCACCGGAAATAAGGGTGGCTCTGAAGCTCGCGTTATTGAAGAGAAACAAAGCCTCGGGTCTGGGACATCCTCCTTTGGATGTTTCTGATCATGGGGTTGAGAGATTATGTCAACTGATCACACTCCTTCGCATCATATAGTGGACTAAAGAGGTGCCTCGTGATTCCTGCTTATCAGCAGTCATTCTTGACTTCAGAAGGGTGTCAAACAAATATATGACAAACAACTATGTTAGCTTTGTCTCTATTGTGTCCAAGATGTTCACGGGTCTCATGATGTGGCTGCTCAGAAGCTCAGACATAATAAGAGTAAAGGAAGCAGGTTTCCGGCTTGTTCTCAGATGTATCGATCATATCTTCACCTTGCGACGGACACTGGAACATCAACTTTCCTTTCAGTTTACGTTAGTGATACTTTTGAACCTAAAGATTGCTTCTGACTGGATTACCTGACGTCCTCTGAAACTCTCTCATGCAGAGAAGTCCCAGTAAGAAGTTGAAGTCGTATGTGTTGGATCGTCGCCTTGGTTCCGCGCTCAATCGCTTGGCCCAAGAGCCGAGAAGTGAGAAGAGACTCAGCAATCACCATTTATTGGAATAACGAGACAAAATTTAGGCCACAGAGGCTCTAAATTTATAGGACGAAACGATTACCATAGATGGCCGACAGACAGAGCGAATCAAATGAAACAGTCATATATGGCAGTCAGGGTGTCAGAGCAAATCACGTTACAGGGGGCATCAGAAAGCAACGCGAGAAAACAGTCCAGATAGCGCACAGGCGTTCGACCGCACACCTGCAATCTGATTGGCTGAGTGGAACCATACCACCACCCACGACCATACCATCCGAACTGGGCCGGCCGATCGATGTGGCGTGATGCGTCCTGGCTGTTTCGTTAGGAGATGCGCCTCCTAATAGCTTGTCCGCTCTGAGTGCAGAGTGCGCACGTCGAATAACATTCGACAGGGGTATCCGATTTTCCTTGTCCTTCTCAATTTTGTGATGGACGACAATCTGGACAGAACGCTTAAGGGTTCCGAGGATCTCAGGGTAGAGTTTCTATCAAGCAGTAAGCTGACGACATTGTTTTACTTAGTTCTTTCGCAGGAGGCATACAGTCCATTATGAATTGGTCAATTGATATGACTGGTCTGTGGGGTGTGCACTTTGTATCTTCAAAGTGCAGTGTTGCCACAAGATTGGGTTGGCACTGACCCTGTTGTTGTTATTGTTGACAGGCCCTTGGTCGATGTCAATCGGTTCATCTATCTGAGTGGTATCATCTTGTCAGCATGTAATATCGCTGACGAAGTATTCACGAGGATAGCGAGAGCACAACATGCTTTTGCTAGTCTTCCTCACTTTTTGCGTTGCGAAGACTTCCTCTCGTTAATTAAAGACAGGGGTTTCAGTGCCTAGGTACATTAAGTTTTGCTTTATAATTCAAGGGCTTATCCCCTTAGTACTGAAGATGCGTATGGACCTTCGGTGTTTGATCACCGTTATATCTGTTGTGTATAAGGTCTTAATTAAGATTACTGTGAGCAACTCGACAGTGCGTCAATGCGTATTCTGGAAATGTGTAAGTTCGGGACCTGTAACCGAGGTAATGAAACTGCACATTCTTGTCTAGTTGGCTCGTGTACTGCGTATGCCGACGGAACGTCTGTCGTTCTGTGCGTTGTTCACATGGTTGTTGATGATTGGAAAAAGCCGCTTGGTCTTACCACCATTCACACAGCTGACTGGAGATACTCAAAGACAATGCGGTGTATCGCTGTCAATGTTGAACCAGTATCCGCTTGGCTGTTGACTCTTCTGGTTTCCAAGTCTCCATTGTTTTTTGCTTCAGTATGGCAAAACACCTGTGGTTCTCACTGATGCCCAACTGCCACACAACCATTAAAAAAATGCAAACCCTGTACAGAAAGAGAAGAAAAAAGAAGGAGGGAGGGAAAGGGAACCTTTAAAAATAGCTATATTCAGACGCTCAGCATAAAGATGCTTACCTCTTGCAGACAAACAACTGAGTTGTAAGTGAAAGTAAGGCGTCAGCATCAGCTTCCTTACGGCTTTCACTGCCCCGCGTCATTAAGTGCACTCACTTCACAGACAACTCGGCCAAACAACAACATTCACGCCACTGAGCTCGATTAGCCGCCATCTCACCTAACGTCTCAAGCCACCGACTCTGTGAGTCGCGAGGGCCCCAGCCCGGGAGACGAACCCGACCTACAGTGGCCAACCCCTTCGTGAACGATTTCATTTGTCTACGCCAGGTCATCATCTGTCCACCTCGCACCTTGCGCCAGTCAGCCGCAGCGTCGGCAAACAGTTCTCGATGTTGCTCGGTATGGTTTTGCTTCCATTGGAACCAAAAACATACGGGGATGTAATCATCGAACTTCTGAAATTTAACATAAAAGTGTTTATTCTTCATGTTGATCTCATGAGTTCTAATTTTCTGATTTGTTGCACAAAATATCCTATTTTCTCCATTCCACCAGAACGTTTAACGAAGGCCTCTTTTCGGAATGCCAGTTACCGGGATCGAATCCATATTATGTCAGAATTGTACGCACTTCGAACCGTTACTTTTCAAATCCAGTCCAGTCATTGTCGATGGAGAAAACTTTGTTGCGTACTACAGACTCCTCGGGCCCACATCCTATCTCTGGGGCGGAGAGCCTCTTTCAATGGCTGTTTTATGGAACGAGGTTCTGAAAAGCTTCAAAAAATGTGCAATCGATCCGTTGTTTATTTTTAGTGCAGGCACTGAGAGAAGGGTAAGCTCAGCCGTTTACTTTCTTTAATTTGTTTGTGTCGTGTATTTATGGACGTTTCATCGAATGTTCGTACGATGTTCATTATTGCTAAACGTTTTCTCCAATTTATTTTGTTAGATTTGATGTTTCTTCCTTCAGACCCATGTTAGCTTCTCATACGCTATCCCGAAGTTTGCAGATCTACGTTTTTTCCTTTCGGTCTGTCAGATCCACAACTTTTTTGGATTAAAGTCACCGGTCTAATTTCATGTACTCTCAAGCTAAAGTATGTCAACCTGTAGAATTTTTTTTATGAATTGCAAGACATCACAAAAACATTTCGATTATTCGGTCGAGTTACTGTTCATGCCATGTAATTCTTTACAGATATTTTGACAAAACAGTCAAGTGTGGCTTCCTCCACTTTTCCCAGATTAACCTGTCGAACAGTGTCAACGCACGTTCGTGTAACTACGTTTTCCTTATCCAGGTGTCCTTTCTTACTATTCAAAATGTCTGCTCAATCGTGCGGACGAGATTGGGATCATGTCGACTACTTTCGTCGTTCTAGGATGTAACGTTTTCTGAATCCCGCAGTGCACAACTGCAGACTATGTGGCAATCGACAAGTCGAAGAACAATCGCTTAGCCTATCGATATGGAAAAAAGAGTGCATTTACGCAAAATCGTAGTGAATGCGTAGCAAGAGGCTTGCAAATGTCTTGTCTGATCCACGCCATCTTGTCCCTTTTTTTCAACAATGTGAGTAGTCATTATTACCCTCAACTAGCTGGATCCGGTTCAAGCCATCATGTAACTCTTATTAGCCATATGATAACACGTTATGTTGGATATTCTGTGCCATTCTGAATTTATTGACGTTATGTGATCTTTGATCGGTAATCTTTCATATGTTCTTCAACTAGAAGTCATATTTGGGGTAGCATAGGTCTCATCATACAATAGAAAGCACCAAATACAACCCAACGTTATCTGCTTCTGGCTTGTGGTGTGTCGTGAAAAACCGCGACCTGAGACGTCAGCATCCGTTCGGACGCACTGAGATGTCCCACGGTCAGGTGTGACTCTTAAACGGCTGGAAGTACTACAAGCAATAACAAAACATAGACACAGTAGAATCCAGGTAATGTAAGGACGAACGCGCACATCCAAATAACTCGTTTACGAATTTTATGCAACATTTTGTTGAATTTTCAGCGCAACTGGAGCGCTAACACGATTTCTCTATGAACACGCAAAGACTGGCTGCTGTTTTCGATTGCTACCCCTTCAGTGAATTGCACGACGCATCTGCTTTTAGTGTGGACACTGAATACTTTGATGGTCTACTTTAAGTGTACACTTAGTTATTAAGAATACCAATCTTTTGAAGCCGGCAGTGTAGTCAAAATGGCTATTTAAGCTTGCGTGCATTTTAAGGTCTGTTCACGAACCTGAGTGACCAATGACTAGTCTTCGCGAAGTAGCACTCCTCGTAACTGCCTGGTAAGTCGTAAAATACAGAAGGCATGACTTGACCATCCCGGTTCCTCGTGAACGATGAGGCCGGCAGTTGCATAATTCGCCGTATTACGCGAAATCGAACCGCGAAATGATTGCGTTCAGTTGTCACTCCAGTTGCCCATTGGAAATAACATCTTAACGACCCCATTGAATAAGTATTCTCTTTTTATTTTGACAATTGTTCTCAAACGAAAGTTAGTGAGTAGGTGTTCTATTTTACAATAGAATAGATGGAATCAATTTCTTTTTATAATCAAACACTAGTACATGTTTGCCTTACCTTCGAAAATAATGTGCTCACCAGACCTCTTACATGTAGTCGGGCAGAAACAATGGAAGCTGTGTGTACTGGAATTTCTGATGTTAATTACTAGACGCAAACTCGATCAGTTTGTGTTCAGTTCTTGTGGACTAATTGAAGAGGCAATGTAAGTGTCTTCCATTTTGACTTTCTCTTGTTTGCGACGTCTTGATCAATGTAAGTCTGTTTTGCTTGCGAGGGTCAGAATGTGAAACGATAAATGGATTGAGAGAAACATAGCGTTACGAGTAAGTTGTGACAGTTAACCGTCTCAAGAGTGTTGTAATCGAAGTCACATTAACAAAGAACCGTTGTGTTCCCAACCCATCTGTTAAATACGGCGCTGAAACTGCTTGACCGGTGCGGATATCCTACAAATGTAAAACGATGTGTGTGTTTTGGATGCTTATTATCGGATAGAATCTGCACGCCTGGCCACGTGCTCGTTTGGACTCAACAGACAGCGATAATCTGAACGAAATGTGAGTCGACAACCCGCTTGTTCAGAGATAAACTCTCATCCACTAGGCCCCCGGTTTTATGAACGTCATTTGAATTGGGGTCAGATCAGTTATCTTCAGTCTTATCTGAAGCCGTGTCTGTTGAATCGATGTTATTATAGATGGTAGGCCTCGGTACATAGTTTACCTGTTTAAGTCCGACTCAGTTACCTCTGCCTTATGAATCCAAATAAAGTTTGAGTCAACCGCACCGTGTTAGTCTGAGTGGAAGCCCTGTCTGTATCAAGTCACTTCTGGTTAAAAGTCAACCCTTCATAGAAATCCTGCTTCCTTGTTATGGTCATCAACAACCGACCGAACGTAATTGAAATCAGTGTATGATCTTAGGAGCGTGTTTAATCGTTCTTTCTACAGTGACCAACGGTTGCTGTTGCTTCCACCCACTTTTTCATGCTAAGAATGCTGATTTATATACCCATTTGCCACTCAACTTTCCGTGCAAGATGCTTTTCCCAATTGCTGGAATTGAGATTGCGATCAAAATAACATCTCGACGGTACCTGATAGGAAGCATTTGAAAGGTGATAGGATGTCACTCCCATTTGTGCTTAAACGTTGATAAACCCGTTGGTATTCATGGCGTGAAGTTGCCCATCAACAACTTCCATCTATTCACCTGAATGGATTCCGGTAAATGAATCGACTTCACGTCAACTCACCTCAGTCATGTTTTTATCTCCACATATGACCATCACGCTTGTCGAACCTAATTATTGGCTTTCTTTTCCACACTACCCGATCTTTGGTGGCCAAACATTTCGTTTCGTGTATCATGTTCATCCTTCTTGCTGTTGTTGCCATCTCTGAGTACCACACATCAGCATCTATACCACGGTTTAAAATAACAAAACAGCAATATTGGACCACGGCAATGGGCTTATCATCGGGAATCTGTTAGGACCAACTGCCAACATTAACATCCTATCGCCCTCTAGTATAAAAACGGTTTAGGATCTACCTCCCTTAAACCGCCGAATATTGTTGGGTATCATTTATCACGAAACTTAACTACACTCGATCTCTTTCGACCGGTTTAGTACTCGAAATCTATTTTCTCGATTGTTAGGGGACTCGCCTGCAACTTCCGTGGTGTGGATTTCAGATGTTTTTATACTCGTGAGAAGTTAACTTTGAAAACATCTGTCTTCCGTAATGCCCATCTGGTGATCATAGTTGCATCAATTATATCCGATTTACGTAATACACTGCTAGTCACGTAGATCAGGTGATGTCCAACACACTGTGACGGATCGCAGCCTACTGAACATGTATGATGCCGTTGGTGTGTACAGAAGAATAGTGCATATTCCTGCTATGGCTGTCAGTGTCATTTCCTTCTCATTTGGTCGGATTTTGTGTGGTGTGTTGACGATTGTCATGAACTGCTTTCGCACATTCATACCTAGAGTGTGGAGTCCGGCGGTACTGACCACCGCTGTTGGTAAACGTCACAATTCGATCAATCTAGAATGAACTTTGTCGACTTGATAAATGATTCGAAAAGCTTCTTCCGGTTTCACCTTGTTGGCCGTAATCATCTGTGGGAGGATGGAGTACATCTGAGATTTTCTCTTCTCGAGCCATTACAAGTCCCTTTCGAAAGTGTTAACGAACGCGCCTTCCGGGGGCAGCAACTATTCATTACCAGGCTCCATGGACTATTCGCCAGACCATATCGTTGACTTGTCTATCAGAGTATGCAGACACTAAGAGCGCCAATGATTAACCAATTGTCTTTGTTTGAAGAAACCGAAAATGGAACTAAGGGAGAGGGTAGAACGTAAAGCGAATTTGCTAATCTGTTGGAATGGCGGTAACTTCCGATACTTCCCAGTCATTTATTTTGTAGAAGAGTATTTTCTTGAGAGACTTCGTCAGAACCCTCTGGCTTAACATCCCGATCTATGAAGCAATAGGTTATAAGATCTTCTAGAGTACTCTGTCGGGAGTCACTCAATGGTCTGACTCCCTGGCAAGCGAAGTACCGGTCCAACCTTAGGGAAATGCTCTGTGGATAAGATGCTGACGTCTTCCGATTGTTATGCACATAGATGTATTCAAAGGTGCGTAAAACTTCCGTAGAGTACATCATCTGTGCTGTTTGGCAAGCGTTTCGTATAGTCTCTGTCCATTTTCCCGTTAGCCACTGCATTTACGAACGGATGAGCTATGGGCAAACGATAAAACGGGGCTAGCAGATATAGCCATATGATATCAGTCAAAGTATTCACCTCGATGTAAACGACGATGTCTAGTGGAATGACAACACTAATAACTGTTATAACCCTACCAGCAGTGCGGAATCAGAACACGAGACTTGAGAGCGTACACTGGATTTCTGCCACTCAGTAGGTGACCAAAACGAATGTGACATGTTAACCATAAATATGACCAGTCTGACAATCAACCAGTCAGAAGGCAGAAACCTATTGATCCAATTTAACCAGACCACCAGCGGCTGGTAAGACAAATAAGCAGGCGATAGGATAAAAGTACATCGACTATCTGCGACAGTGGGAACGCCTCCGCAACAGTAACCGATGGCAGTTTGATCAGTTTGTGTCCGTAGCCAGGTTTGCATATGGCCAACACCACAGATTGCCGTTTTTTACTGTTTGAATGTATAAATCGATATATGGAGTGCGTGAGACGCGCACCATTGCAACAGCCGATCACCGTTCTCAGCGCCTTGCGTAGTGACAGCGAACAATTCACTCAACCGCTTGTCCTTCGACATTATACAATTAGGTTGTGTGTTCAAAGCACCGACATGGGGTGTTGCCCGAGTGTCTAGTTAAAATCATGGGACCGAATGCAGAATACTGTCCTAAGAATCCTTGAACTTTTGCCTGTTGAGGTACATTTGGATATGGCGACATCCTACTGGTTGACGGCCTCTGACCGGCGCACTAGGCCTGACGGTGCATTGACAACCGTTCACTGAAATCCGATCGAGCCGATTTTGTTCCGTCTAAGAGCTCAGCGCAATCCCCAGTCCAATTTGACCGCCAGATTCAGCACAGCCGTTACCAAAGACCCTGAGAAAGAACCGCTGACGTGTACCCTTGTCCTAACCTCTGTTGCCACCTTGACGTGGCGATTGAGCTTAGGTGTTGATTTGATTCCGGAGAGTATGCTGATTAGGGTTTCGATCCTTTCCGGCACAACCGTGTCAGACTGATCAATCGGCCTATGCAGAGGGTTTTTGCACCTATTTAGCCGTCAACCTCTTGATATGAGTATATCATTCAAAGGGTGAATTCGTGACTGCTTTTAGAAGTACGCATAAAATACACTCCACACGCGTCTTCCAATGGGTTTCGTCATTCGTTTACTAAGGGGCATTTTTCGAAACAGTTTATCGTGCTCACCACAATTGTTCCTCTCGTTTGTGTCGGGCGGCCGCTACTGTTGTTGTCTTGGTCTCTTGTTCCTGACAGCTATTTCGATAGCAATTACTCGTTCGTACCTGTTTGCTGTCCTATGTCAGCTGTTTAAGATTTGATAACATCGCAAGGATTCAGTATAGAGTTGAAAAAAATCCATCACGCTAGACAGGATCCTAAGGTCAGTCAAATGCGGCTGTTGATTAAACGAGGTGGATCAGCCTTCTCTTTGGAAGTCGGTCGTAAGTACACTTGATGTCGATTGAAAACAGATAGCGATCCCTTTGGATGTTTTGCGATAGTGAGTCAAGTTACTGGAGCAAGCAGGTTGTTCACAGTCTTCACGGTGCGCAGTGACCTACCTCGTCATACTCACAGTGTGTTGCCTTAGATAGATCGTTTGTCGCGCAACCTGTTTAAAATCGTAGCTTACTCTAACTGACCACCATATCGTATGCTTAATTCTCTGTGTGCAGCCTATACGGTGCCATTGTTGATTGATAGCCATTACCTTTCTTACGGTTAGTGAACTCTACAGAACCTCGGCATCCCTTTGTTTTGAGTTATTATCTTGAGAAATCCAGACAAGCTAACATCTCCGTTTTCCCTACATCCTTGTCTCTGGCAGCAAAGGGTATTACCGTAAGAGCGGGGTATAATACACTATCAAGACGCGCAAAATGCGGCAAGCGAGAATTACGAAAAGTAAAAGCCAACCTAACTGTCACATAAAAACAGATATGCCCCACATATAATCATAGCTTTTCATTTATCAGATGGTGGTTGCCAAACACATGTCGTTGATCAACTACACTAAATTTGCCTAGAAGAACTGAAGATTTGTGGTGAGTGGCCCCACGTTATTTGACTGCGATTGGGTTTTGCAGTCCTTGAGGAAAGGACCTCGTATACAGTGTTCTTCAAATGGCTGCTCAGAAAGTGAGAAGTGAATCACTCCAGCGGTACATGATTATTTTGTTTTAATTGGGGTGAATGGGACCGTTTTTTAGCGAATAGTATATGATATGAGGATCCGTCGAAATCTAGTACTTTTTGTCAGTTTGAAGCTATAATACGAATTGACAACGAATGGACCCTTCGAATAATCAGTTGCAAGCCGACTGGAATACATAACGGGTTAAGTTGAACTGGTCGATAGCCGATCCTTTAGCTGCCCAACATTATTTGCTACAACTGGCTGTTCAAATCATAAGATTGTGAACGATGAAAGCTGTTAGTCAGCCTTTACTTCGCGAATGGAAAAACACCGAAGACAGCAAACTACCGTCATGGCATACGCATGGGCGATACAGAAGGGTATGCAATGGAATTCTACGAAGCAGGGGAAATTAACTTGAAATTAACCAAATCCTCGACTACTCACCAGTAATCTAAAATATCGCCTAGCAGGTTTAATGAGATCGGAGATTTCGACCTGCCTAGGAAGTCCTAATCGCGGGGTTATCGATTGGAGTTAACAGGACAGTGTCTCCTCTCGAGACGATCGGGCAACCTGATCATTACTCACAAGCGAAAGTGGTTGAGCGTTCACATATGATAATTCGGTCGTGCCTAATGTGAGGTCAATGGCGCAGTGGTCAACACGGTTGCCTCATGAAAGCGTGGCCGGAGTTCTAGTCCCGGCAGTGGCAAGGATATGCACTACTGACGAGCTCTAACAAGAGCGAAACTCGAGTCTAGTGCTTCTTTTCGAAAGAGGCTGGCTGGAAAGTCTATCTGAATGCAAAGGCTGCGATCAAATGTGAGTGATGTTCAACTTGAAATTAACCAAATCCCCTACTACTCATCAGTGGAGATATATTGGTTCACGATTTGAAGACCGCATAATTAAAAACATGGGAAACAAAGTCGGATTGTCAGTATCAAGCTCAACAGGACGGAAGTAAAAAGCTAAAGAATGAATAACTGAGAGACTCACCCATCTTTAGCATAGAGCAGTCAACCTCCCGTACACGTACTCAATCGAAAATGTTCAAATAAACATCTGCAGGCAAACAATGGGCACCGTCTAGCGCGTGGGTTCGAGTAGGCGCTGAAGACAAGCTATAGATAACGACCATTGTGAAACTGCATGATCTACACCAACATTCATTCACGTTCATTTATTTTAACCATACTTCACACTCGATGTACCCCGCCTTCGCAGTAGTTGCATAAACGCATTGAAAGTTTATGGTAATCAGGAAGGTAGACAGATTGATACTTGCTTATTTAGTCAGCTGATTAAGGTTTGTCTAAACTAATGGGACATTGACAATTAATGCCAAAGTTCTGTCAGGGTTCTACTTTGTGAATTGTATGGTACAACATAGCAGTTACCGACAGATTGAAATACTCATGAGAAAATTTACTCGTTTTCTTTTTTTCTCTCAGGGACAACAGTTAGTTTATCAACTGAACGGCATGAAAAAACGATTAATCTGTTTGGAGCGTCTCGGGCGTTTTGAGGCCAACCAACTAATCTCAGAGTTTTCGCCTATTTTGTCACAATATCTGATCGTGGATCTTTTGGATGCCATTAACGTCAGTCACTTGCGTTCTCCGTATGGCATGCAGCCTAGCTGTGCTTCACTCGCCAACCGGATGCAGTGTCCATTGATGGCTTCGGCTGTGGAATATTTGTTATTGAGCGCAGAGTTACGAGATCGAAATTATTCTGGTTTCGCCTTCATCCCATTTCAGTGCGCTCGTCTCATACCGATTGCGGTGAACGACATGATTAGCAAACCTTGTTCTGACCCAGGTGCCCGCCAATCTTTCGCTCTTTCAGTTCACAAATTTCTCCCCGAAGAATCAAGTATTCATAAAGTTTGTTCGTTTTATCGTCCAATCGTCTTCCTGTTACTGGGGACCGATAGCCTACCAAGAATCCGTATTCCAAAATCGCTTAATAATCGTATGAATATTGCAATGGGGACGGATTACAAATCGCGCCGATGGGATACGATATTATTCTGGTTGAATCAATTCCAACCGGCGTCTCTGAAGCCCATAGACCAGATTGCGAATTGCTATTCGACCGAAGAGAAAGATTTGATACTGATGAATTTAGCAGACTCTGTGTTACATTATATCCCCAACTGTAATATTGGTAAACGGTTGGCATCTTTTCTGCTGGAATCACCGTTATCAAAAGAACATCCATTAAAACAAGAGGGTGTAGTTTCCGTTCCTTGTATTTCAGGCACACAACCAGATGACAACTGGAAGGCTGTGATACATGCGGTTCTTCGGGATGACCCTCTTCCTTCTTGCGTAGATCAGGTTATGACGACGGATTTCACTGCTGGGTGGCCCGACAATCTCGTCCGTGCATTTCACCAATCCCAAATACTTGACTACATATTCGTTGCGCTCTATACTCGAGGGGGAGTCATTCTACCCAGTCTCATTGAAAATTTGAAAACACCATCGACCTTGTGGGATACTTGTCTTACGTTACGATTGATGCATTATCGTATCCTGATCGGTCTGGAATCGCAACTTGGTCGCAAAGATAAGCTGATCGGCCTATGCCCGTATGTTGTTGAGTACACTCGATGTGGGAGTGATTTGGTTCGTTACCATATTCCCGTGCAACCTTTATTGATTACAACTGACGTGGATGGCACTGATGAGCTTTTGACGAGAAATCTGGGTCTCTCGTTAGTTGATTATGGATCTGATTTGAAGTCCATATCTGGTCTTCTGTTTTCATTAGCCATCTGGCAACACTGGAAGATGACCAGTGATTCCAATCCATTGCCGGTTGATAGATCACCTGTGATATTGGCTATTTTATTATGTACTGTAGCCAATGATACTAACTTCTGTTCTTTGGATGAGGAACTTGTGAGGTATTATGATGAGATTTCATCTTTTGCTGAAAGCAGATTAATCTCTACGAGTGGACGTCCACAAACAATCTTACCATTGTCCTTTAGGATTGATTGCGTACATGAATTTAATGGAATACAGCTTATTTATTCCTCTCTGAGGTCTTTAACCACTCTTATTGACCAGTTGGTATTGGAGAATAAGCGTTCGAAATGTTTGTTCTTCGCACCTCCGTGGAAGTTGTTTCCGTCTGGTCGATTGGTTCATTGGTTGGCTGCTTGCTTAGATAATCAGGAGCCCACAGTCAGACGCCATCATGCTGTCCGTTTTTGGTTACCTCGTCTCTATCGTAACCGAGCGCAGAGTCAAAATGATATCACGACACTCAAACACATGGTGGCCCTCTTCGATAAGTCGTTATATACACTCTCTCGAATAGTTCAACAACAGCTACTTAAGCTGAACACTCCTCATAGCAAGTTTTATGTTGTTCTGGGAGACTTCGCTTCATTTAAGCCCGTGGAGGTAAAATCTTTTCCTACATCAAGTAATGCTTCTAGCGTAAATTCACATTTGTCACCAGCCAATTCCGTCTGTGATACGAACTTCCAAGCGGCGCCGGGTATAAATTCTGATGCAAAACCGGAGGATAATTTTTTCAATTTGCTTAAGGCAACCCATTCGACTTCACCATCGCATCGGAATAAAAATATGTTTGTGAAGAACGTATCTCCTAATACTGTTGAACATTCGGCTCACCTGAGTCAACACAATTTGTCTGTTCCAACAGATTTGACTACATACTCGTCGAAGTCGACGTCGAACAACAATCCTCGCGCTAATCGAGCACAACTGAGTTATGGCGATCGCCTTCGGGAGAGACTGAAGCAGACAGAAGCTCACTGACCGTAAACTTGTTAACCAAAAGACATTTGTATATTTCTTCTAACTACCCTCAGCGTTATAGGTTATGACTCTCCCTACTATTGTTTTATTGATTGACGAGTTCCATTGTTGCGTGTTCATTAACAAGTGTATTACCGGCTAACCCTGAACAGTACCACGCTCTGTATCAGCCCCAACCATAACGTCATACTTTTAGGCTTAAATGACATCATTTTCTAAACAACAGACCTTCCCGTATTCTGTTTGTTTACGTGCCTTTTTTCAGTCTGTTTTGAGATCACTTGCGTACGTTGCCAATTTATACCTCCCGTTGTTTTGCAATTCCTTGTCTTAAAAAAAGTTCATTGAACGCCAGTGAATAATTTTCTGAAAACAGCTATGCATCTTACGCAGAAGTGACGTCACTCTTTCCTAACATAAATAATACGACTGTATGGTTCTATCTGCGCATTCCACCAGGCATTGTTCTATTCTCTGTAACGGTTGGCGTAGTATTCAGTAATCCGCGCTTCATAAACCAAGCTGGTATGCGCTAGACCGCTGGTCCTGAGAGCCTCTTTCATAGCAGAGAGATTAGGATTCACATCACCTTCAATCAGTGATGAAATCGACCATGAGATGTTAGTTCGAAAGTGATTATGATACATGGAATTGTTTGACACATTTTATTAGCGTCAAATTGAATCGATGTTGCCCATTATTGAGTCCTTTGATCCTGCAAGTTGATATTGAGTTTTACCGACGTGCGCCTGTTCATCTACATCGATATTATTCACCTAGAAGTGAATGTCTGATTGCCCATCTTCGAGTTCTTTACGAGAGCTTACTTGGTTCCGTCAGATCAGCACGATAGTTTCGCTTGCCTGTCTAGTGATAGTTCATAATGCGCTTTCTTGCATTTCTGGACGCTTGGTGTGGCCTATCAACAACATTAGAATATGGCTTGATGAGGTTCCGTCGCATTTTTACGTTGATATCTCTCAACCTTGGTCTCTGTCAATTCGGATGCATCTGTTTAAGTTCGGACAGTGACATCATTCTTCGTACATGTAACCTAGGTAACTGCCTTAGCCGTTGCGCCTCTTTTTTCAGAGGTCGAGGTAAGTAAGTGGCCGATCTACTACTCTGATGGTCGTTCACATGTGTGCCTGTCCCTGATGTACGTGGTGCCGATGGGATTCAGATAAGTCGAAGCAGCTTCTCATCACTTCGTTGGTGGTCACTGGAACCAACTGTCCGCGTACGAGTTAGTTTATCACGAAATTATTACCTTATAGTATGAATGCGTCCCAGTGTACGTATCCATATTATGTGTTTGACCAACCCAATTTCCAGTTGGCACTCACGTTTGATAATGTACATATTCTCCGGGTTCTTCTATGTCGGTGGAAACACGTAAGAGTGAAAGAGTTGAGATTATGCTTTGTATATGTGCGTCCCTTTTATTTATCCCACTCCTGTGTACCTCAACCCAATTTCGAGTTTCTCTCATGGTCGGGTGCTTTGTTGCATAGCCTTAGCGGTCATACTAACCAGCATTGGTTAACGGTACGGTTCTATGCTTAGTAAACTTGTCCTTGGCACACTTATTGAAGCCCCATTCATGGAACAATTGACTAACATCCTTCTGCCAAGTGTCTTTAAGACGAGTGTTTATTGAGAGGTATAAGTATGCGCTCTGTTTTCAAAAAAGCTGATTCGTTTCTCTTTCGAACCCCAATGAGCAATGTCATATCGGGTAACACTGTTGTGCAGTGTTGTGGGTGTATTCGGAAGAGATTCAGCTTACGAAACACAATAGGTTACAGGAGACTGATTGTGCTGCTAATTTCCACCTACCGTTCATTAACAAACGTTGCGAACTGACTCCTCAACGAATAGTAGTCTTAGCAGCATCCAAGAAAGCGGCCTAAATCCACTGTGATGACCATGATTTGATAAACATTTGGCAGACCACTTAGAGCCACAATGTCGTAGCCATTGGTGAGCCTGTATCCGCGAACTTGACTTGTCCTTTTCGTGCGACTCAATTGTCTTTGTTTGTTTTTTACTTTTTATTCGCTATGCATTCCTTCTTACTGCTCTGCAACTTCATGGACTGTTGTCAGGACCAACGGCAGCCTGAGCCAAAGCGGCTCAGTACTAAAACTTATGATGCAGACTATCGTTCAATTGGTCAACTGTGCTTTTACGATTATAGTCAGAGGAGATTAAAAAATGTGGGGTGTGGGTGCATCCAAGATCCACATGAACATATTACACGTTTTATATGAGAAGAACCAGATACGTTGCTGTCGACGTAAGGCTAGTTTGTAAACCTTGAAACGAACAGGTTTACGCATTTTCACTAATTTATGTTTCAGAATGTCATCTTTTATCATGTTCATCAGAAGATTCGGTTCACTGCGGAATACCTTCTGACAATCGCAATATCCACCCCCGGCCCTACAGCTATCAAGTGCAAGTTACCGTAATAACGCAGCTAAAGTGGTATTTGTTGTTGATTCGTTATGCCTATGTAAACGTCACTACAGCTGCAAGTGACCTGGCAGACAACGTGAAAGACAGAACAGTTACACGAACCGTGTTCGCAATTATGTAGTACTGGTCCTTCTATTGTCTGAACTGTGCACAGGATTGGAGTGTACGCGCATTTCTGGTCAAGTCGGTCGGCTCCACCGTCCCAGTGCTTCAGCCTCTACGATCGATAACACCTGGTTGTTGACCCATATCTCTGTAATCGCGTGAAAGGCAGCACCGGATTGGGAATCAGCACGCATCAGTGAGCGCAAATGAACAGAGCAAAAATGCGATACTTCCCTAACCATAATTTGTTCACCAAACGATGGACAGTAAATAGCCGCGTCCATGAATGAAACGGATTTACAAATCACTAAAAGACTGAATAAAACCTAACAACTTTCCCCCACACAATCTGAGGCACGTCATGCTGTTTTTAGATTTATCGCGCCATTTGTGGACTCTGACGTGACGTATTGTAGCCATGCTGTGAAAACAATAAGCGTCGTTTGGCATGTCTCAGTTTTGTGGCCTCGTTATTGAGACGTGTCGTCCCGCTTTCTGCCAACATGTCTTATTTGGTTATTTTGTCCGTGGCGAAGGCAAATTGTTACGTTATAGAGATCGGCGTGAAGAGCTTGTTCAAAAATCCTGTCCAGGCTGGAGTACTTTGTTCGCTGGAACCCTGCATTGTCTTAAAAAATACCTTGAGCATATTGGAATATACTAACTATCGTGCTGCAATCAGATCACACTGGTGGACCGCGACAAGGATGACGATGTGTCGTTTTAATGAAACAACTACTGATACTGAGACCATTTTTGTATGTTACAAATGAATCGCCAGAGATATGCTGTCCTGCGAACAGATCAGCATTACCGCTATGCAAAAATAAAAAGAATAAGATGTATTAGGATGTAAACCATAAATTCACGATAACACAGCCAACTGGTTGTGGTTGCAACGGTGTGTTGCGCCCGTTATTTCACTCGACTCGATTAGAAGACCTGTCCGTTGGGTAAGCCATTCGGTTTTGACTCCGGATTCTGTATCCGATTCCGCACTTCGGAGACGATCGGCACATCTCAACTGCCGTTTGATTCAGTTTCGTGAGACAAAGATAGGTTCGACTGAATAGAGTTAAGAGGGTTTAAAACAAATCAAAATAGTCAACAGTGGTAAAACGTTAAAATATCATCAGCGTACCGTTTGTGCGATGCGGCTTTGACAATACCATTTGGGACTTGCCGTTCAATCATTCTTAAAGAAATACCAGCTAATGTTGGGCCTAACGGACTACCCATAGCCACTCCGTCTACTTGTTTATAAGAAAGCCCTTCAAAATTGAACCTGACATTTTCTGTACACAGTAAAATGAGATCCTTAAGATATTCAAGTGGAATACCTATATCACAGCTCTGGCCAGAGGTACAGTTACATCAAAATTCAACTCTCACGAAAAGGAACATTTGTGAAGAGAGCATCACCGTCTATCAAATGCATGACGTGAACTCATCGACGCGCGTTCTACTGTCTCTTCTAGTTCAAAGTGATCCTTAGGCGACGTAGTCCAAAATGTAAACTAACTAACAGGCAACTTTATAATTAGCTGAATTGTTCAGTGGTCACGGAGGTCCTGCATCCTTGTGTACTTTTGATCCACCCATTATTGGTGGTATTTCCGTGCCAATCGGCTTCACGCGCCTGTACTGGTTTTCACAGACACGATCGTGCAGCATTATTTGGAGTTGTCTCGCTGTTTGCTTTCCTAACAGCATGCTATTTTCAGTCATTTTTATCCTTCGTAAATTTTCGAAGGATCAGTTCTCCACGTTCTCTGATTAGACGGACTGTTTGCGTAAAAAATTAGCTGATATTTCTAACCGGTTTTTATCAGCATCCATTCGCCCGCAGTGTTGTCTCAAAGAGGATCACTATCAAGGTATGAAAGAATTGAAAGGTATGCGGTGCTGGGTTGTTTCGGAAGTCTGGTAAGGGTCGGTATTGTCATCATGGGCAACGGCGGTCATATTTCGAAAACGAACACCACCTTAGGAGACTAACGAAAGTTTACAACGGATAAAACGACTGGAAATAACACAATGGTGGAAAAGCGACTAACGTGTCAACTCCAGATACTGCTGTTACACGTGAAGTTGCTTATTATCAGTGTCTATCTTGAACCTGAACATGGACCAGACTCATTGTTTTCTTCTTAATGGTGGATTGCCGAAGTGCTCCGATGCCAGATGTGACCTACAATCTGGTCTCTTCGCTTTGTACTCCACGAAAAATTGATTATGGTTGTCGTTCCGAACGAACACGCTTGTACATATATTTATAACTGCTTACTCCCCTCTTTCCTTGGTAGCCCAACGATGTGATCAATTCGGTCGGGGTCTTCAATGAAATAAACCATCCACCAATCCTGGTGGTGAAACTGGGTTCATGTATATTTTTATACATATGTATGGAAATTTCAGAAACCTCTCGCACAAGTGGATCCTTGTTACTTTGAGGCCGAATTGCTTTGTAACAGAAGCGCGACTGCTTTTACATCTGAGCAAATCGATCGCGATACATCGTGTTGCAGAATAAGGGTGTTCCGAGTGAAGTGATAATCAAAAACTGAATTGAGTGATTCCCTCACTAAATTTCATGTGCAAATTGCGATCCAACAAATGCTTAGTACATGACCTAACCATCTAAGTCTGTGCAAATGTAGGGATTGAACGAAAGAACTCGTTTGACAATCACTACCAAATACCCGCTTCCTAACCTCCTCGTTGCTCACTCGCTGGTGCCACCCGATACGAGCGATCGAACGCAGACATCGGTGGTCAAATACCTGAAGACGGTTCACGTCCTCTACCCTGAGCGGCCAAATTCACTGCCTTATATTCGCCACACTTAAGCCTCTGAGAGATACCTCTCTGTCACCAGAGGTACTCCAGATTGGCGAACACCGCCCTAGCCTTAGAGATACGCGCTTCTATTTCATTCCCTACACCTCCGCCGCTGATGCAGCTTCCCAGGTATACAAACCGGTCAACAACCTCCATGACTTCATTATCTAACATTAAATCTACGTAATCACACAATCTTGCAGAAGCACTTTGCATTTTGAGGCTGCAAAGCGCATTCCGAAGTACTTAGCAGAACGCGAAATAGCGTCCAGTGTTGTTTGTGCCGTTTGAAAATTGTCAAACAGCAACACCTTGTCGTCAGCATAATCAAGATCAGTCAGTTGAGTGCAGCAGACAGTCCTCCATCAGGAGGCCAGCTGACGCGTCGACTCATGAAGGACGTGCAAACAGTCAGTTTAATAATGTTCTGCGAACGGCTACAGTATTTACAAACAACTGCTCGGCCTATTCATGTTGTGCGTGAATGATATCAGTGCGATGAAAAATAATCTATCCAAAATTTGAGAACGACTCGTTTTGATAGGCTATTCAAGCTGTTGCATAATGCGATTGAGGAGTCTCATTTTCGTGAGTTTTACTGTCATGTATGATGCGTGACTGATGCATGGAGGGGGTGTTATAACATTAGTCTTGATCTCATAATTTTAATGGACCCTAACTTGGCGATTTAAAAGTGATTCCTACATCGGGGATTAAGTGTTTCAGCGTATAGTTTTGAACGTGGGGTTTGATGAAGTTCGATGGATGCCCGTTCTTATATAGTTTGTTTGTCTGTGTGATAATCGATCATTCGACTCAGTTGATAAACAGATTGGCAGCGCAGTAGCACACACTCAGTCACCCAACAATTTGTATGATCGCAAAGGGAACAGAGGACCGAAATTTCCTGCTGAAGTGGCACTGCCCAAAGTAATTAGTATTGGAAAGGGCCAGCAGCAACTCGTAGACAGATATTACCTCGAAGAAAAACACAAAACGATGCATGATAACGAGGACATCCTCGATGCGTGCAAGATGAATTGTAACATCTTTAAGATGTTTGCCAACCACACCATCGTTAACGCAGTTATGAAATGGTTTAAGTGTGTGTGCCAAACACCTGTCTACGTCTAACATCAGTCATTGCAAGCAAAGGTAACACAGGTTTGTGAATAGAAGACTTTAATAAACCACACTGCGGATTGCGGCGTTTTAATGGTAAACATAACGATTATGAGAAAAGTGGCGCGATAGGTGTGCAGAAATGGACAATATACATTTAACAGGACAAACATGAAATCGTGTGGCACCTTCGCATTTGATTTGTAACCAATGAACCATTGCATACCAATGTTGTGTTGAGTTTGCCGTTTATGGTACACTCTGTGAATTTGCGTACTTTGACTCAACAACCTGGAGTTTGCGTACTTCAAGATATATTTCCGCCGCTTCATCTAACAACACCCTTCAGACTGAGTCGAGGGTTAGGGCCATTGCCAACTATAAGCTGATTCGACTGATCTCCAAGTGATAACTGCAGACAGGGCGTAGCCGAACAACATATTTCGTTCGTACATCATCATATACATTGCAGCCAGTCACAGTGTATCCGAACAAGTTCGCGGAATAAGTTTGAGGTCTGTCGTATATTGATCAGTTTTTAGTTTAGAAACGTTCTTCTATGAATAATCACGTATGAATACAAACGCACAAGCATAATATCGAGATATGTATGTATTGTGAATGTTTCTCAACGGGTAGTTTCTGCACTCGCTCTACGGACAGACGCAGTTGTAATGCTTCTTTTATTAGTGGAAGCATAACGAACGAGTATTTTGTTCTATATAGATAAAGTCTTCTGACCATTCGATCGTTCAGCTGTGCAGTATAAAGTAGGATTCTCTGTGAACGTGTTGACGACCGTTTGGGATCTGTTCAGATGCCCGGCCGCCTGACTTCTTTGTTAGTCATATCAACTCGCATGATACCAAATGTGACTGTCTTGTTTGTACACTTCCTTTGTCATTAGTCTTCACGTACTCGGTAGCAGGTAAACTTTCTTCTGGACCCGGCCTGCCGCAATTAGATGAGGTTTGACAAATCTTGTAACCCTTTTTCTGTGCAGTATAAAACCTTAACCCAGTTCAGTCGACTACCGAGTTGCGGCATTACTGTGGTCAACGACTGTGCGTCACTCAATTGACAAACCCGAATCTGCTCGTTCAGATTTAATAATAACTGTTAGTCCAATTTTCCCATAATTTATGTAATCCTTAAAGCAAACGTAACGTCCTACGTTTTACTTATTTCCGCTAAAGATAATGCAAAACAGGGGTCTTAGAGTTATTTCATCCAATGTAGTACTCACCGGTGACAGAATGATAGCCCATTAGATGGGAGTAAACCGCGATACTTTTGGTTTTTACGCCATTTATTTGTAATAAATATTTAACATCAATATCTGTTAGCTGGACGAGAATTGTGACGAACTGAATCCAGAACAGCCTAAGGTTAACAAACAGTTGTAGGGAGCAAAAACCATATCTAGCACAATTGTTTATCATGGCTTTGGCAAACATTAAGCGTCACGGATTGTGACAATGCACCATGTTAGTGGAAACGGTGGTTAAATTCAAGTTGTGACTTGCAAGTGGGAGGTGTCTAAAATTTGGCGAAGATAATCGCTTGCGATTAGCTGTGACAACGTAGCATGTGTCGAACGAAGCGGCATCACCAAAACAAACGGATCAAGTACAGTGAAAATGAATCGTTTCTGACAGATGTAGGAGTCCATTTTGAATACAGAATGGAGCGAAAAATTCCACGCAAGGTAAAGACACTGTCTGCCTTTGAAACGCACCAGTATACTTTGCGCAATTTTCCTCGGGAAGGTTTCCAATTCTCGGAAAATATTGATTTTCAAAAGGCCTAACAAAGTACAGTTGCAAGTGAACCTCCATATTAGACGTGGTCATGTACTTCTCCGGCGTTCGAGCCAATTTTTACCATCCCGACCACATGCCTACATCATATTGTCTGAACTTTTTTCTGTTTTATTCGATTTGACTTTGCAACTGACGATACGGCATTTGAGCGCTGAAGCGACAGCGGAACAGCGACTAATGTGAACGCTCGTAAAGGCCGGGGAGTGAATGTTGTTATACAAGTTGCTCCGAATGTTGATGTGAATTTTTTGCTAAGCATTGACATCAACTCAAACTAGGTGTATGTAAGCAAAATGTAATTCCCTTCATAGAAAACTTTATGGATAAATGGTTACTTACACATAATGGTGCGACCGAGGCCAGCACAGGCCATGCTGCACCTTGGTTGTGTGATATCCGGAAAAGTGGTAAATTCATCAGTCGATTATTAGACGGATAAAAAGATGTGTATAATTATCTTTCACATGAGACTCACTATGTCTANAATGCCTTTTTATCTGAGTTTCAAATAATAGCCTATAGTGTCTACATAAACATCTTGTATATTTCAGTTCAGAGTCTGGTGTTGGTTTCCGGTGTTTGTTTGATATGAGGCTATACGGATTTTGCTTTTCACACAGATAACGACACCTTAGCAAACAGCGCCATTTAACCAGTATCAAACAGTGGTTTTATTAATTTGTTTCAACGGTATTCGTCAGAATACTACTTTAGTATGGTTCAGTGTTCGATACTAACTTTTGAATGCTAACGTCTCAGTCTAAATTCATTCACATTTTTGTAATTTTCCGTATTTTCATTTTTTTAACCAAAGCAAAGACAGAAGCTCGTCAGTAGTGAGTCCAATCCTTGTAAGTTAATTAAAGTAGGTCATTCTGGTTCTCATATGCGTGTCTTTGAATTACACCTCTTTGTATCATTACATCACTTAATGAGTGCGGGTTTGCGTAAAACACTTGACTCGATGACAGTGTGTTCTACTGTTACGATGTTAGAAAGGGACCGGCCGAACACCGGGGGACAATGATCGGTTATTTTCACTATCATATGATCGGATAACCTCAGATCACTCCGACTTTCGGTACGCATAGTGTCTGCACACTATTGGTGTGCTTGATGCTTGTCCTCAATAAAGTTCAGATGCAAGTCTGGTCTGGCGCTGCTTTCAATTTTAGTCAGTTAAAAATATACTCACTGATTGTGCAAACGAACACAGACGTTTGCGAACCTTTCCACAGTTACGCTTCAAGGAATGGCAAGCAGCTTGTTTCGAACACGACCAGTTCATTTGCCGCCACCGAAGCTGTACGGGTTTGCCTCTATTGATCGACAGACCGAGGAGGTATTGATTGCGAGGCTTTGTCGTCCCACGTATGCAATACTGCAAGCACGCGCCGAAGCAAATTGGATGCAAACAAGGCGTAAAAATCTACAATACATAGCGGAAATGTCTAATATGTATGCTGTGAATTTCACTCCTCTCACAGATAGACAGAACGACCTGCAGGAATCGAGCGAAGTTGAAACTCAATCAACAACGACTCTGTTGAATAGTAAACACTCACGTTTATTTTCTGCCCTGCGTTTGGCCAATCTCGTGGAAGATGGTGAGTCAACCGCGAGGAGTGAACCATTCGTAGATAAGTCAAATAAATTGTCTCTCAGCCTTGACAGACTTTCAGAACTTTCCATACAGCCTCCGGTTTGCTGTTGCCCGAAAGGTGCAGCACGTTCCATAGATCCGGATTCTTACGCATACAATCATTCGTTTCGCCAAATGTCAGCAGACTGGTATACAGTTCAACAGATCGTTCATCGGCTACATGAGACAAAAACAACCTCCGGTAAGGTTCGCATCAGAAGACTCGACGCACTACAACGGACACCACGAACAGGAAGATCTGGAAGTGATTCAGCGTCCATGTGTTTAGCCAATCATCCAATAAACCCATGTTCTGTGAACCGACCTAGCTTATTCGATCCCAATGGACAATTCAAAACGCAGGAGTTTATCAGCCGTTATACAGAGGCTCATAGAGTTTCTGAATGGCTTGCTAGAATTGCACGTCCTACAACAGCTAGTGGACTAAAACGTCGCGGAGTATGTTTGATGTGCGAACGAGCACCAGGAGAACGCAACATTCTCGGGATAAAAAAATACAAAGGCATTGATCACGGGCCATCCATAAATACCAAAAAGAAACAAGCGAATCTAACTCAACGATTACAACAGCCAACTCTCGCTTCGAAGTCAGCACAACTCGTGTGCTTGAAGGCGAGAGAGTGGAATAGAATCACAGATCACGATCTGCTTGAGCGTAAAGCTGTCCCTTACCTGAGTGGCGAGGCGATTATTCGAAGAATCGCCCAATCAGCCAAAATCTTACCGTTGATTAGTGGCTGGAGAGAAGTTCCAGTGTACAATCTATCACAAAGCGCGTATATTCCGGAAAGTGTAGACGGTACAACTGTGAAAATACCAAAAATAGAACTCTCCCTCGAAACGGCTGAAGCATTTATGATATATCAGTTATTTTCCCATGCAGCTAGGTCAAAAATATACTCATTATTGTTGCTTGTTCTGAAGAGTTCTTGCACAAGATTGCGTATTCTATGTATGGCATGGGAGATTCAGCTACATGGAGTAATAGTGGGCAATACCGTCGGATGGAGTGACTTACATTAGGAGAAATAAACTATGACTTAATGATTTTAATGTTTTTCGTCACTTTCTCAAATCTTGTTTCAATGGATGCATACGAAGGTATTCACGCTGGGTACATTTCTTCTCAACCTTAATTACCGAACAGTTAGGAGGAGTTCATGTGTCAGCCTCTCAGTCGTTATATACCGAGTATGTCAGCCATAACTGCTAAGGAGTAGCCAGCTGAATCAATTTGGAGAGTTAATGTTCGTTAAGTCAATCGTTACCATATTCGCAGTTCATGTTATCGTACTTGTACGTAGTATGAACAGTGAATTAGTTCAACCATGCCGCCTGCTGATGCCAAACAGCACAGGGTACCTGCAGCAAATGAAATAGAAATTAAGTCCAGAATTGTTTTGTTGTCGATATATTTTGACCACGAACTATATGTTACTCTTGACGATGGTCATCCTAAATGACGGAACCGTAGGGTATTAAAATTCGCTCAAAATGTAATAATTCTAGAAATTATCGGTTGGAGACAACCTACTATTTCGTGCAACTTATGACTACAAACAACAATCAACTTGGTGTGCGATATTCAGTTTTCCGTTCGGATGAGTTGATAAACTACTAATTGGCGTTACCGGAGATAAGCCCAGACCAGTCGTCGTATTGTACATCAAACCTCGTCTTATGAATATAGGCTTGTTATAATTTGTCCGTTGCTCGAAGTCCATCGCATTTTTTGCATTATGATAAACTTTTCACCTTACACATTTTCACGTTTTTCACTTATTCGGTTCCTCCAACAAAATAGTTGTATGAGGACTGGGATGGTAAGACCATAATTTGTGACATACATGTCAACAGGTCACCGATAAATGCTGACTTTAGCTAGGAATGAAAGAACTTTTGAAACACACTACAGACAACTCTGAAACTCGCCGCCGCCACCTCATCTGCATGTTGAGGTTTGTACAGTTTTCACTCTTTAGCCATCTCGTTTTTCGGAAATATGCTTATATCTCGTCTATCAGAGAAGCTCATAAATTCATAAGTTTGTGCACAATATTGACCAGTTTACAAGCTACTGAATAGGTATATACACATTCCACCTAGAAATACCCATCCAAAATAACTAGTTCGATTACAATATGCAGCCCTTAAAAAAATCCAAAGCTTGTTTTGTTGTGAGCCGCAAATACGCTTAGCCTGCAAATTCGTTTATTGCACGAACTCCCGTACAGGTCATGTTAAACATGGGACCACAAACGTGTACACTCATTTGCACGGCTGACATGCATTCACATACATTGGGTGGCAGTACGTTGTCATTCGCCCTGGTGGCACTTCTCCCATAGCGCGTACACACTATTCCGATAGTCACTTCTGGTCCGTCGTCTTCCTGGCGTTGAGGCTTGCCCTTTAGTTCCCGAATGTATTTTTAGCACCTCGTTTGAAGTACACCCTCATTCCGATTACTAAGACTATAACATTCTTTCTTTTTATTGTACTTCATCTGTTGAGTTATGTTTAATATCCATTTCACATTTCTTGTGGTGGCTATGAATCCAGGTGCCTATTTGGTCTACGGGACATTGCTTCTGACCTCATGAACATTTGGAAACACCATCATATATTAAGGACATTTATCAGAACGCCAAAACCGGCCTTTTCCAAATCGACCCCTCGTGAGGCAACGAAGATATACGAAGTGCAAAACGGAGTGCTATTCGTATGTGACTTCATCATACAAAACTTCGTTCACTTCCAGACCACAAATAAAGTGACCCGTCAGCTCTAATGTCGACTGATTGGTGGTGTCTTGCGAACATGCTTCGATTTACGCACATATGTCTAATTTTACCACACGTATTAGGAATCGATTGAAACTGTTGAATAAAAGGGTTTAGTCGTCAGGTTACCCGCACGGGTGTCAGTAACTCTGTGTGACAACAAAGGCTGAAATTGAAATCATCCGTTATCCGCCTACAACTAAGGCCTAAAGGGCAATACTTTCAGAGCGCGAGTTTGTCTAGAAGCGTTTGTCACGTGCAACGTTAATTTATGCATTGGTATTTGGTATTGGTATGTTCGCCGAGCTTGGCATTTAGGTTGCAAACGTTTCATCACCAAACGAGGTGACATCATCAGTGCGTAAGTGTTTCAGCGTATAGTTTTGAGCGTGGAGGTTGGTGAAGTGCGATGGATGCCTGCTCTTATATAGCAGAGTGAGTTGACCTTCTGACCTGAGTTCTGGTTGGTCGCTTTCTGTTGTTCATGACCTTTGACCTGACCCACCATTGGTTGATTCTTGATGCATTTGAACTTTGACCTGATGTCCGATTGGTTATTTCCTGTCGTCCTTGGGTCTTTGATCTGGAGTCTGATTGGCTGTTCCTTGTTGCTGTCGAACTTTGACCTCGAATCTGATTGGTTGGTCCTTGTAAATTGATTAAGTCATTTCTTCGTTTTGGAATTCTTTCCGGTTGGTTATTCGTTGGCCGGTTTCGACTTTGGTCTGATCTGTTCAAGTTGCTCCGTTCAGGTTCACCGGCATCTGGACTTGATTGATTGATGTCTGAAACAAAATGTCCTAACTCAAATCAAGATCTTCGTGAACAGTATGTAGTTACACAAGCAATTAGAGGGCTACGCGAAATTAAACAATCTACAATGTGGATAGTTCATATGAGCCTACCTAAAGATGTTTCGTATTTTTGATCTTGTCTTGACAGTCCTTGTCTTGGACAATCTGACATTACCAAATTCCCTACACATGAACTGACCAAACAGTAAATGTCCTATGATAAAGAAGTTGAAATCTCACCCAGTTCCCATCCACAAACGAACGGAGAATACCTGTACAAACCAATTCCGTTAAGCGTACTCATCAGTATCGTAACTTTTTCTCAGTCTGTTAGACGCTGGCAATTTTTATCACATAGATCAGTCGATCAGTTTTGTAAATTCTGGAATCATAGAAGGTAAGCTCATGTTCGACGGGGTTTTGTGTGTGAATAAGGAGTAGGTCATCTAGCCGACGAAATCGAATAAATTCTTTTCATTCCTGAACTCAGCACAACGTGCTGAACGAGGCTTGCATGCATACATACCTGTACTAATACCCCATATCTCATTGATTACACCACCACACTCAATGCTACACATCATTCCCGCGACGACGCGTGAACGCACCCCCACGTCAATTGGAATGTGAGACTTTCAGAATAATGTCCGTTGTATCTTGAACTAGACACATGTACATTAATGGTGTTCAGCTTATCAATATTTAGACAGGAAGATCTGAACCTAGTTGAGACTCTGAGTAGTGAGTATATAATATCTACTATCCTCTGTGAGTCAACTGAAAAATGTGTTACCACATTCATGTTATCTGGTAAATTCTACCATGGCTTTTTATTTTCTGGAAGATGCGAACAAGAAGTCCAAATTTCACGACGGCTTTGTTGGCCAGTTGACAGTGCACTAGCGCCTTAGGGTGTGCGGTTTCGTGGTTAGTTGAAATTCAGCCTAACTTCGTATTATCCACACGGCGCTGGCAAGGTCATACGATGTGAAGGCGCCGAATATCTGTGTTCGTATAAAACTAACACACCATAACCATCGTCGTCCACCTTTGCATTGTTCCCGTGAAGACTGTCGGAGTGTGATTCAAACTAACAGTCTTCGTGCAAAGGTTTGAAAATCCTATTCAAAAGTTTACTGATTTCATGTGTTTTAGACGTGTGTTGGTTAGAAGATAAGCAATGAAAGATATTCGGATAAGTTAAAACTTCAGTCGTTGCTGTGGCCAACATTATAAACTGCTCGTAAAATAAGAAAGAATATAAATTTGGACCGCGGCTGCACAACTAACAAAGAATACATTCAGTCCTCAGTTAAAAAGGTAGAACACCATAATAACCATCCCAAAAGAGAAGCGCAGTAAAACTTGCTGACTAAATCTAGTGACTCACGTAGAGCTAACCTGGTTTAGGAAGCAGCATCTAACGGATGAATTTAGGCAAAACCGGGCAGAAACATAAACATAACAGTTTCTCACTGGGAGGTCGGATCTCGTTAATCTAATAAAATGATGATAGAGTTTAATCACTTCTTCTCCGGCTAACATAAAAACAAAAACGCACAACTATTTGTTCTTCACCTCACTTGTAACAATCTAAGAACGTAATTGCAAGATATCCACATCAAATTTGATAGGAATTAAGTCAGATAATTTGGGCGCCCTGTTAAACATGTTCTTAATAAACTGAGTGAAAAGAGCACGTTACAAACAAGTTGTAATACTCAACGTTTCAACCATCTCAAGTGGTCTTCCTTAGGTATGTTGTAATCGAAACCGTATTAACAAACGAAACAGAGGTCATGTAGAGTTAACCGTGGTTAGGTCAATTCACGTTGCGTCTGAACGGATTAGTTGAATTCTTTGCACATTAAGTGAGAGTGAGCTTGACGCAAGTAAGGCGCGTCCGTGTGTGGTGTTATTTATCAAACCACGCCACACTGCAGACAGAGGTTTGCTAACAATGGGATTAACGCATGTGTTGGATGTGAATGACAGGGGCTTCAACACACCATCGCTCCGTATGGGAAGACAGACTCTTGTGAATCATCAAGCTTGGCCAGTCCTTTAGACGCAATGCAAGTTGTTCGTCGTCTATCTGCGGTCGAGAAAGAAAATCAGCGACGCAATTGCTCGAACCAGGCACATGATTGATCGTGAAATCATATTCCTGTAAACGCAATGCCCATCGGGCTAATTTGCCTCTCGGGTCCCTCGCAGTCCTGATCCACTCGAGAGGTTTGTGATCTGTCTCCACGTGGAACTGTTGACCCAACAGGTACGGCCTCCACTTGTCCAGTGCCCAGACGATTGCCAAACATTCCTTCTCAATGGTCGAATATTTCTGCTCCGTTGGGGTCAGGACTCTGCTGGCATATTCGATTACTCCTTCCCTTTGCTTGAGTACTGCCCCAATGCCACGGTCACTGGCATCTGCTGCTACGATAAACGTTTCTTTTGTATTCGGAAGTTTCAGTGTCAGTTGTTGCTCGTTCATCGCTTGTTGCACTCGCGTGAACGCCCTCTGGGCATCGTCGGTCCATTCGAATTTCTTGTCTTTTCGAAGGAGTTCGTACAATGGTGATGTAATGGAGTGAAAATTTTTCACGAACCGACTGTAGTACCCTGCTCGACCCAGAAATTGTCTCAGCGTGCGCTTAGAATTCGGAGCCACGGCCTCTCTAATTGTCAATATTTTCTCCGGCAGAGGCCTGATTTCACCTTGACCCACCTTGTGTCCCAGTAACACCACCGATGATCGTCCGATTTGTGACTTATCGGCATTAATCCGGAGTCCTGAGTTCTTAATTCGATTTAAGACAGCATCTATATGGGCAGGCAGTTCTCTATCGGATTTATTCACCTCAGTTGCTCTATTATTCTCCAGTTTACTTTGTAGACCATACGAGATGTCTCCGACTTATGACTGTCGTATTTTCCTCCAAGCATCAGTGAATAAATCTATCCGCTGAAATCGGCTTTTTCTGATGTTCGTTGAATGCGTGACTAAACGTTTTGGAAGTGCGATGAGTCGGCCAACGTGATAAGCAGAATACTGATTGTATTTCAGTTAATTCAAGAATGCCCATGAGTCCTACACCTAGTGGTAATGCGTTGTCTCTTTTTGCCGAACCGAACCATCTAAAGTGCTGTTCACCGGTGAGGGTTCGTTTGTTTGCAGTTCTGGAGTATTACTAAAACTTTTAGTAGTCCAATCGACACCTCACACATAGTTTGGTTGATATGAAAAGTCAGATTTTATTGTAGTCGGTCACATTATGCTGGTTACACCCGAGCATGACTGTGGCGTGCGTGTAGTACATTACTAAGAATAGTTTTTCTGATCACACGTTTCTTCTTGAAAGGGCGAAGTGCGACAAACACTGCTGATGGGCGTGTTTGTTAGAACGTGGAAAAAATGAAGTTTTGTACAAAATGGAACTGTCATTAAAGTAATTATGTGGGCTAGCTACCACATTTTTTGGTAGTTTGTTTCAGTGGTTATTCTTTTCGATATTCCCCCATTGTACCTTCCCTGTTCTTAGTGTCAAGACTTCAATCAGATTACTGTGCTTTGTTGATGCATATCCGGCCACTGTCCTTGGTCATGAACGTCTGTCAGATGAGAATCCGATTTTTGTAAAGTTAGGAGATCGACAAACGAGGCGTGACTGTCAAGGACTCACGACTTTTCTGATTTTAAATGAGATGGTTGTTTATAATTTTCGCCGTAATAATTGAACGTTGACTTAACCGGTGGCTTCAGCCCAAACGGAGTTTACGGTTGATGTTCACGTTTCTGTTACTAGATCCGCCACACGTTCATCGTTTTTATTTCAACAGTTTGGAGAACATGATTCAGAAATTAAACACTTCAAAAAATTACTACAGGACATTGAATGACTGAGGAAGCCAACTAATTGTTACCTGACGTATGGGTAAGTGTCAATCAATTTTTTACTAACCGAACAAGAGCGGTCTCGTTGAATCACTGTTAAACTTCTCATGTTATATCGCGGTCAGAGTTCCGGTGACCTCGATTTGTATCCAGCTACAAGTGAGGCACGAGGTGTAATTTTTGATGTATTACCCCGGATTGGTTGTGAGACATAGTCTGTAGTGACTTTGACTACGATAAAGATCTTGTTGTCGGTTATTATGGCCTAGTTTGCTATGGGGGGCGTATTGTTGTTTAGGGAAGTGTTGTGGTGGCCATCACAGTGTTTATGGTGGTTTTAAGATGTAAGACTTGCTGTGGTTTTTTAGTTCTTGTGACTGGTGTGGATTGGGATCCACGGGTATTAAGGTTTCCTTGGCTATTTATGTTGGGGGAACCGTTTTGCGTTTGTGGGACCGCCTGTTAATATGTGAATTTGGGTTCTGTATTGTTTTGTTTACCATAGGCGGTGTGACGGGGATTATTCTGTCTTCCTCTATTTTGGATAGTTTGTTGCATGACACTTGATTTGTTGTTGCCCACTTTCATTACGTTTTATCCCTAGGGTCTTATAGGACTGTGGTGATATCTCTTCTGTGGTGGTGGCCAGTTATTACTGGTTTTAGATTGAATAAGTATCTGTTGCAGGGTCATTGGGTAGCTTCTATGGTTGGGTTTAATTTATGTTTCTTCCCGGATGCCACTATCTTGCCGCAAATATGGCTTCCCCGTCGGGTGAGTAACTATGAACCCGTGCCTTCCAATGGTTGAACTAATGTGGTCGCCTCTTCTGTAGGTGCACTTATTTCTGTTGTTAGTGCCTTTTTTTGATTTTTGTGCTTTGGGAGTCTCTTGTTGTTGGGAATCGTGTCGTAGGTGTTTGGGGTACTAAAGCTTTAGTCTGAATCCTTTGGTTACTCCTGTGCCGCAATCACCAGGTTTATTAGTGGGACCGTCCCGTGCCTTCTTTTAGGAGGGTATTTATTTAGAATGGTTGTTTTGTGAAGTCAGTGGTGTGGATGTATCTGCTTCTGTAATAATTGAGAATTGTTATTGGATTTTTGTGTTTGAGTGGTGTCCGTACGCGTTGCATCATGAAGTTCTTTGATGGGAGGCTATGTGGATTTAGTGTCTCGACAAAGAATTGGCGAATTTAGTTTATCTTTCTTTGAACTTAGAGGTTGCGTAGCTGAGCGTTTAAGATGGACTTGGAGTGGATAAGTAATCACCGGCCAAATTTTAGTAGCATAGTTGCCAAGTGTTTTTTGTTTTAGGTCTGATTGCTGTGCGATGTGGCGAGTTCGAATTTCGAAGAAGTTTTTGGCATTAGTGGGTGGAGATGGGTTAGAGACCGGTTTCCTTATCTAGTTTCGTGTTATGAGGACGAATGTGTCACTTTGTGTATCCATGATTTCCTTTGTTGTAGCACTTGGCTTTTAAACTTTTTTTCAGAGTATGAAGGAATAGTAGTTTGAATGGCTTCTTTTTTTCTCAAATTTCTCCGGTCTGTTTCTCAACAAAAAGCAACTTTCCATTGATTCTATGAACTGTAATGGAGTGCCTGCTCAAGATGTTTTAATGAAATGGCCGCAGTATTTTGACTGTGCTAAGGTAGCATAATTAGTTGCCTTATAATTGAAGGATTGTTTGAATGGTTTGACTAGGGGAATTATTTAGATGGGGGCTGTTTTTGAAATTAGGTGGCCGATGCAGATCTCGGTGTTTTTTAATTAGACGGAAAGACCCCGAAGCGGTTTATACGTTTTGTTTACTTGGGGCAAGGGCATATTGCCATATGGCTTTCAGATCCTCTGGGAGAAGTAGTACCTCGGATAACTCAGGTAAAGAGCGAGAGAGTTCTTGAATCGGATTCGTTCTTTTGGCTATCTCGATGTTGACTTAGGGTTAGCGTTAGGGTGCAGGAGCTCTTGCGTTAAGGTCTGTTCGACCGTATACCCCTTCATGAGTTGAGTTAAGACCGGCGTGAGCCAGGTCGGTTCTTATCTTTTATTGTCATGGTTTCGTACGAAAGGAGCATCTATGATTTAGGTTGGGCGGGATATGTTTTCATAGTTTACTCTGCAAAGGTGAATTTGGTTTTGTTGCCCTCCGCCCTTTCGGTTCAATTAAGTCTGGTTGTGGAGGGAGATTTGACGGCGGGCCCATGCATAGAATTTGTCTTGGATTAAGCCCGTGAGTTTTTTGGTGTTGTATTAGATGGTTAGAAGGTCCCGTTGAAGTAACTCAGATTGGGCTGTTTACAGTGAAGTGGAGATTCCGGCAGTGCGCAGCGATCCGCGGTTATTCTGTTAATTTCCCCTCCGGCTTGGTTTAAATATTTTGTGGGGTATTCTGACATTTGGGTAGAATTTTTGTTTTGTTGAGATATGCCTACAAAGATTTTGAGTGTTTTTTAGGAAAAGGATTAGAGACCCTTGTACTGAACGGGGTAGGGGTATATTTTGTGCCATGGGTAAACTAAAAGGATTGGCAGCCAGATGAGGTTCCTTCGCCGGGCGAGTGTTGTCCGTAGAATAGTCCACTTAGGCATCGTTGCCATGTGTTTATAGTTAGTTATATTCGGTGTTAAGTTCGTGATTTGTGTCATTGAGTGTTATTTGTTTTAATTGAAGCCAGGTCAATGTGCTGCTTATGCGATGGTGCTTGTGCACTACTTTTTAAAGGATTTTGATGGTAATTTGAAACGAGCGTAGGACTCGGGAATCGCGAGATTGAGTGGTTCTTGTCGAAGTTTGGAATTAGTTGGGGTATCATAAACCGCCCGTCACCGGGAAAAAAGAGAGCAAGAAGTTATGATCACACCTCTTGCTCTTAGTCAGAAACCACGAATGACGGAGAAATAACCAAAGGAGCGGAGAATAAGGCACGGTACCGGTGGCATTGCGTGTTATTGAGCGCGAGGTAGCATAATAGTGCATCCATGGACATAAATCTTAACCACGCCGAGATACTTGTGGCCACGAGAGTACACTGAAAGCTCACCAAGTCAAACGCACTACCACCCATGTTATCGCTATCAGCTTTCCTTAGTGTCACTTATGAGATTGCCGTTGAAGTGTATTTGATTTTCCTATATCTATGGATAAATGGACTGGCTTTTATATTCTTGTCTCGCATTGTCTTGTGTGGCGTTTTTTTCGTTCCTATACAGCGTGTTTTGCAGGATAGCGTACTCGAGAGCAATTCTGTATGACGAGAGATAGGTCTGCGCGCGACGTTTTATGTGCACTTCGAATAGTCATGAAGAGACAGAGTAATGTGTACGTATTTTATGCGTCATAAGATTACGTATGTAGTTACACAAGCAATTAGAGGGCTACGCGAAATTAAACAATCTACAATGTGGATAGTTCATATGAGCCTACCTAAAGATGTTTCGTATTTTTGATCTTGTCTTGACAGTCCTTGTCTTGGACAATCTGACATTACCAAATTCCCTACACATGAACTGACCAAACAGTAAATGTCCTATGATAAAGAAGTTGAAATCTCACCCAGTTCCCATCCACAAACGAACGGAGAATACCTGTACAAACCAATTCCGTTAAGCGTACTCATCAGTATCGTAACTTTTTCTCAGTCTGTTAGACGCTGGCAATTTTTATCACATAGATCAGTCGATCAGTTTTGTAAATTCTGGAATCATAGAAGGTAAGCTCATGTTCGACGGGGTTTGTGTGTGTGAATAAGGAGTAGGTCATCTAGCCGACGAAATCGAATAAATTCTTTTCATTCCTGAACTCAGCACAACGTGCTGAACGAGGCTTGCATGCATACATACCTGTACTAATACCCCATATCTCATTGATTACACCACCACACTCAATGCTACACATCATTCCCGCGACGACGCGTGAACGCACCCCCACGTCAATTGGAATGTGAGACTTTCAGAATAATGTCCGTTGTATCTTGAACTAGACACATGTACATTAATGGTGTTCAGCTTATCAATATTTAGACAGGAAGATCTGAACCTAGTTGAGACTCTGAGTAGTGAGTATATAATATCTACTATCCTCTGTGAGTCAACTGAAAAATGTGTTACCACATTCATGTTATCTGGTAAATTCTACCATGGCTTTTTATTTTCTGGAAGATGCGAACAAGAAGTCCAAATTTCACGACGGCTTTGTTGGCCAGTTGACAGTGCACTAGCGCCTTAGGGTGTGCGGTTTCGTGGTTAGTTGAAATTCAGCCTAACTTCGTATTATCCACACGGCGCTGGCAAGGTCATACGATGTGAAGGCGCCGAATATCTGTGTTCGTATAAAACTAACACACCATAACCATCGTCGTCCACCTTTGCATTGTTCCCGTGAAGACTGTCGGAGTGTGATTCAAACTAACAGTCTTCGTGCAAAGGTTTGAAAATCCTATTCAAAAGTTTACTGATTTCATGTGTTTTAGACGTGTGTTGGTTAGAAGATAAGCAATGAAAGATATTCGGATAAGTTAAAACTTCAGTCGTTGCTGTGGCCAACATTATAAACTGCTCGTAAAATAAGAAAGAATATAAATTTGGACCGCGGCTGCACAACTAACAAAGAATACATTCAGTCCTCAGTTAAAAAGGTAGAAACACCATAATAACCATCCCAAAAGAGAAGCGCAGTAAAACTTGCTGACTAAATCTCTAGTGACTCACGTAGAGCTAACCTGGTTTAGGAAGCAGCATCTAACGGATGAATTTAGGCAAAACCGGGCAGAAACATAAACATAACAGTTTCTCACTGGGAGGTCGGATCTCGTTAATCTAATAAAATGATGATAGAGTTTAATCACTTCTTCTCCGGCTAACATAAAAACAAAAACGCACAACTATTTGTTCTTCACCTCACTTGTAACAATCTAAGAACGTAATTGCAAGATATCCACATCAAATTTGATAGGAATTAAGTCAGATAATTTGGGCGCCCTGTTAAACATGTTCTTAATAAACTGAGTGAAAAGAGCACGTTACAAACAAGTTGTAATACTCAACGTTTCAACCATCTCAAGTGGTCTTCCTTAGGTATGTTGTAATCGAAACCGTATTAACAACGAAATAGAAGTCATGTAGAGTTAACCGGTTAGGTCAATTCACGTTGCGTCTGAACGGATTAGTTGAATTCTTTGCACATTAAGTGAGAGTGAGCTTGACGCAAGTAAGGCGCGTCCGTGTGTGGTGTTATTTATCAAACCACGCCACACTGCAGACAGAGGTTTGCTAACAATGGGATTAACGCATGTGTTGGATGTGAATGACAGGGGCTTCAACACACCATCGCTCCGTATGGGAAGACAGACTCTTGTGAATCATCAAGCTTGGCCAGTCCTTTAGACGCAATGCAAGTTAGCCACGGCAAACCCCGCGTGACCTCTGTTTTGATTTCAACACTCCCAATAAAGACCGCCCGAGATGGATGAAACATTGAATATTACAACTTGCTCGGTAAATGTTCTTCTCAGTCCATTTACTAAGAGCATAAAAATTATTTTTTCTGTTTGTTTGCTTG
>LOND01000883.1:22397-45067 GCA_014220965.1 Paragonimus kellicotti | reverse complement strand
GAACTGCCGTTAGTTCTCTTAGGACTGTGGGACATAGTTAAAGAGGACTTAAACGCTACTGCAGCGGAACTAGTCTCTGGTTGCACACTTAGGTTACCAGGTGAACTCGTCTCACCCGCACCTTTAACACCGTACGATTACGGTAGCTACACAGATCGTTTGGCGCACCACATGCGAAAGCTACGCCCGGTGCAGCCTAGAGAACAATCATCAGCTGTGCATCTGCACTCTAAACTTTCCTCGTGCACTCGTCTTTCCACGTACGGATGATCCGCGTCGACCACTGCAACCCGCATACGTTGGCCCCTATCGTATCCTCGCAAGAAACACGGAAACCTTTAGTGTTAACCGCAACAGCAAACACCAAGTAGTTTCTGTCGACAGGCTGGAACCAACGTTTATGGAGGAATCACTAACCACACCTCCGTCTACAAGTAACGTTCCTTGCCTGAAACCCTTAGTGCCTGCAGAAAGCATTCCATACCCGGAACTTCCTGTGGTTGTCGACACCTCCGCAATCACAACCCTTACATGATCGTCTTAACAGGGAGCTATGCAAGCATGTGCATTTTGTGGAATATGTTAATATTTCTTATTTTTGGAAAGGACGTTTTTCAATATAACATATATACACATTCGTACTCATCGTTTTCGTACACCTGCTATTCTGAGTTATGGTATGCCTGAACTTAGCGATATATTGAAAAAAGTTTTATCATTGTTAACCGTCTACCTACTCATTTTTTGTTGTTAAGATAATTGGTATTTTGACACGTAAGCAAAAAAATGACATACTGTTTGCTTCGACTTCTCATACCTTTGCAGTTTTCTGATGCATTACCAGGTGTCCAACTCAACGGTGTTGCTCGGGACCACGTTTATTCGCATACTAACCATTTTCTTTCTTGAGTCTATCAACTTTGGACAGGAGCAAAAGAAGAAGGGGAAACCGAAGGCAGCGACCCTTAATGTTGTAAGGTACATGAAATCGTCAGCTGTGAAATTATTTAGTCACTCGGATACGTTGACACGGTGAGTTATCCATTTCCGCCTGTCGTGCGGGTACTTCACGGTGTTTTTCTCCGTTCCAGACTATCCGAACATGGTGCGTGGAGAGACAACTCCTCACTACCTATCGTACAGCACTGGACACATATACCCCCCTTTTCTCTCAAGAGTTTTTAGGGTTGGGCAGCCCGCTGCGATAGAGAAGAAACGCACCGAAGACTAAATAATCTAAATAAAAGAATCCTTACCAGTGCAGCAGCCATTTTCGACCGACCCTGTGCCGAACTTTGACATTCCCCATCGTGTGTCATTATTATTCGTGCGTATCACCCTGTAACTGTGAGCAGCCAGAAGACATATATATATATATATATAATGTCTTTCTGGCCACTTACCCTTTCTCTCAAGAGAAACGAAGGCCTGTGTAATACTTACTGGCCTTCTGACAGACAGCAATGTAGCGACCATAATAAATAGTATTTTGATAGCCCCATTCATTCTCACATTTTTGATGATTTTGGTTTTGTACATACATTGCTATCCATTTTGTAATATCCGTCCCGGGGCTAAAAACACAACTCGCTCCGTGCCTCGCTAGCTTGACGTGTTTTCTCTGTACACTCTATTTTCCAGGGTCGATACTAAATGCACGGGGGGGAGGAGGGTAGAGAATGCGCAGATCTTTGTTTTACGTTATCGATCGGTTTCCGATAGTGATTACTGACTGGATATTACTCTGTTGGACTGATTTCAAGAGGTCCGATTCTCCAAACTTCAATCATTAATTTAAGCGTTTCACATTTTACTCAATGGAGATGGTTGCGGAAAATCGCTGATCCTCGGTTACTGATCCATCAGCATCATCATAGACAGCAATACATCAGTGGTTCACACTGATGCTTGACTGCCACACAACCACGAAGAACAAAGGAAAAAAAGAAACTTATATAGGAAGAAAGAAGAAAACAGAGGAGGGGAGGGGAAGTGGACCTAACTACTAAAAATAGCTACGTCTATATTCAAACACAACATCAAGGCGCCTACACCTTGCAAACAAACAACCGAGCTGTAAGTGAAAGTAAGGCGTCATCAGCAAGACAGCTTCCTTACGGCTTTCACTGCCCCGCATCATTAAGTGCACTCACTTCACAGACAACAACGAACATTCACGCCACTGAGCTCGATTAGCCGCCATCTCACCTAACGTCTCAAGCCACCGACTCTGTGAGTCGCGAGGGCCCCAAGTCCGGGAGACGAACCCGACCTACAGTGACCAACCCACTCGTGAACCAGCTCATTTCTCTACGCCAGGTCATCATCTGTCGCACCTTGCGCCAGTCAGCCGCAGCGTCGGCAAACAGTGCTCGGTGTGGCAAACGACTAGCTGGCATCCTTAGTACATGACCCAGCCATCTAAGTCTGTGCAAATGTAAGCGTTGAACAAAACAAATTTGTCTGACAATCACTACCAAATACCCGCTTGCTAACCTCCTCGTTGTTTACTCGCTGATGCCACCCGACACGAGTGATCGAACGCAAGCATCGCATGCTTGAAGACGGTTTACCTCTTCTACCCTAAGTGGTCAAGTCTCGCTGCCATAAAATAGCACACCACTCACTGTCGCCTTGTATACGCGACCCTTAAGCCTCTGAGTGATACCTCTCTTTCGCCAGAGATGGCCCAAATTAGCGAACACCGTCCTAGCCTTACAGATGCGCGCTTCTATTTCGTACTGTGTACCGCTAATGCAGCTTCTCAGGTACACAAACCGGTCAACAACCTCCATGACTTCATTATCTAACATTAAATCTACGTAATCACAGCAATCTTGCAGAAGCACTTTGCATTTTGAGGCTGCAAAGCGCATTCCGAAGTACTTAGCAGAACGCGAAATAGCGTCCAGCATTGTTTGTGCTGCTTGAAAGTTGTCAAACAGCAACACCTTGTCGTCAGCATAATCAAGATCAGTCAGTCTTTCACCAGGTAGGAGGTCCACGCCGGCATCATTTGAGTGCCGCAGACAGTCCTCCATTATTTCGTCTATGACGAAATTGAAAAAATGGTGAAAGGGGACAGCCTTGACGTACGCCGCTCCTGGTGCTGAAACTGTCACAGTTCACCGTAAACCCTAACCTGAGCTGAAGTATGGGAATAAAGCGCCGACAGTATGTTCACATACTTAGTCGGTACACCCCTACGTTTAAGCGACTCTAAAAGTGTAGATCGGTCCACCGAATCAAACGCACCTTTATAGTCCAGAAATACGGCGATTGTTGGCCGGCGGTACACATGACGCTGCTCCAGAATTTGACGAAGGGTAAAAATGTGATCTATACAACCCCGCCCAGGGCGAAACTCCTGCCTTTCGCCTATCCACCCTGCTGTATGCAGCAGATAGGGCGACCCGGTTTATACTGCGAGACGGCCGATGCAGTATGGATTTATTGTTGTTGTGAATATTCATGGTTGTGTGTGGGCTGAGATACTGCCAGGACGCCCAGACCTAGACAGGAGAACGATTAGGGTTCTCAACCAAAGCCTTTGGCTCAAAAGCCTGTACCGCAAGGCAGCGGTTGGGTGGCAATGTACCAGAACTGGTACTTTTTCCGGAAAAAGATGCCAACCTTCTTCCAACCCCCAACCTGGAGGACCAGGAGACTGGTTTGTCAGACCTCTACCCATTGGCCTGCCTGGTATGAGTGACTCTATCGGTGTGGTGGCCACACCGTCCAGTTTAGCCCAATAGGTCATCGAGATGCGCAAGCCGTCACACCACGTCAAGGTCCAGTCTCGTTGTGACAGGAGTGAACCGAGCGATTTCGGTTCCTCTAGACCTTTTACAATGATCTGTTGGGCTGACCACCGTTCACACGAAGTTGTAATGGAGTTAGCGCATGGTTTTTCAGTTATGGTAATTGTGAGATTACCGACACTCTTGTTAACGTGTTCATCTCACAAACATGGGGGCCGGAATGCAACTTCCGGTTCAAACGAAGATATACACCATCGATGAGTTCTGATGAGAGCGAAACTCGAGTCCAGTATTGTCTATTGAAATGGATCAACCGAACAGCCTGCCTGAACCTGAGAGCAGCAATGAAGTGTCAGTGGCGTTCAAATTGTAAATTCTTTCTTTGTAAATGATTTTCCATAAAGACAGCAGCGAACATCACCCGTATAGAAAACCCAACTCAACCTACCATCATGGGTTATGTTAAACACCATTTTGTTTCACGCCCCAAGTCGTTCCTTACTCCGAACCATCTAATGATATGCAACACACCTTATACAAGTCGTGTTGACACACGAACTGACCTCACCAGGACGGCACATATAATGAGCGCAGATTCCTTCTGTGTTCATTGTGAGTCGGTGCTCTCATCTTAGTGATGGCAAATCAAAACTCGTTGGTCTTCCATTGAGTAGACTGATAGTAGATTGGTAGTATTGACATAACAAAACTTTCCTGTCCCTTTTCGAAGGATGACGCATGTGAGGAGCACAAACTTGTAGTACTCCGCCATCTGAACGTTCAGATTTAAAGGATGACTTATTAAGCATTGAGTCCAGTCTAGTCCTCACAAATTAAATTTACACGAAGAGAATCAGCAGTGTGGTAAATCAGACTGAGTCTCATCCAGACTATCTTCACTTTATGGATCTAAACAAAGCCTAACTAGTACGTGGATTACCGGCTTGAGAATAAGCATAGACTTTAACTTAAGGGTAAAATTCAACTGTTTTTAGGCTCTTCGTACGCCGGTTACCTCAATTGAGGATGTACCCATTTACGTTGTTAAAGGGCATAAGCTTGTTTAAGTAGATGAATAACCTAACTGTCAAATTTCAATTACATACCAGAAATTAACCAGAATCGAATATTACACTCTGATGTTTTCAGTATGTTGTTAAATGAACCGAAAATTATAATGAAATAATTTGCAATCTATTCGCATTTTTCGGACTAAGCCACACTGTCCACACCGAAAACAGAATGTGTGCACAGTTGCCGGAGGAAGTTGCAAAAATGTTGGACAAACAGGGTCAAGCCTTTGCAGGACCTAGTTTAGTGCAAATAGAACCTTAACGATCATTGTGAAGCTTGGACTAATCACAACAACAAAAAATTGTTCACGAAAACTTCAACGCTGGTTTTACCTTACCAGAACCGGTGAATCCATACCGAAGTCCGTTACGCTGGTGACAGAATCACAGTATCACATGAATATGTTTTACCTGTAGGTCATCAAAACAACACATGGGGTCCGATCATGAAGAAGAAAAACAATTCAATGAAAATGAATGTTGGCATGCACAGCCGATCTCCATTTGTAGCCACTGGCCTTTGCCCGAAGCTTAATCCGTGAATAATAATCGAAGAGTAATATTTTTCATATTTGCATGTAGACCACTTGCCTACTAGCCAAATGGTCTTCTTGGAAAACCAGCACAGTTGCACACGGAAAGCTTGATGTGCGAACGTCGTTCTGCTATGGTTGCAGCTGATCCGGTGTAAACATAAATAGGTCTAGATAGCTGAACAAGTATACAAAAAGAGGGTGAACTATTGTTTTTTCTTGCCTAGTAGTAAGTAACGGAAAGATGCGCAATCTTTAACAAAAGTTAGTGTACTCTGCGCGCATCTTATGCAGCTGTGATATCTTGCTTCTTCAAGCGTCGTTCTTTGCAGATTATCCGCATTTGGCATTCACTGCTTGCATATGACTGCCCTTATGTCTTTAAAACATCATTTGCACATTCATTGTCAGAAAACGGGATTTTATACCTATTACTTTTATCACTGGTGTGGCTGACGCTCTCTCGTTGTCGATTTTACTTGATCCGATACGTTCAGTTTGTGCTGTCGCACCGTTTGACCCTTATAGTCATATACTCTGAGCCCAGTGTGCATTGAAAAGCTTGTGCAGGAGTCAGGCACCAAAGTATTAAACCAAAACCGTCAAAGCTGACCTCCGTCAACTTAACGAGTCCTTCTAACCAGTTATCCACAGGTGTAGGTTATTTATGTCGTATCGTTCATGGTTATTCTGATATCATTTGTTCAGTTTTTACTTCTATTCGCTTACCATTTATTATACTTCTATTAGTGCTAGATATCAATATATTCTAAACTCTACATTCACCCTCACCCTAACCCGTTTACAGAAATCTATGCAGCCCGAGGTTGTATTATACTTAGTATCATAACAACTGTAGCCAGATGGCCAAGTGCTCTGTTTTGACAATTGCAGAAGAACCGTAGTAAGCTTTAAATGGAAGTATAACTCGGATTAGTTTGAATGCCATTTAACCTATCGCCTTGTGCGAGCAACAGGCTTCTCAGTGACCTTTAACTAGGCGATATGTTCAAATTGACATATGCAGTGTTCAGAGTAAAGTCTATCTGTATAAATTAACTTCCACTGGCTTCAAAACGTTTGGGTTAGCAAAGCATTAAATTATAGACTATTCCACAACTGTGAACCAGGATCGGAATCTGGAGTCCAAACCAATTCACGGGGGTCTCAAATGGAAGGCTTACCCAAAGAACTTGTCCAAAAACAGGCCTCCTAACCCAGTCGTGTTAGAGTGGCCCAACACACGGCTGCGACCACGGTCATGCGGGTTGGCACGGCGGCACGCACGCATTTCAGATCAGACGGCTCGGATTCATCGTCCCAGTGTTTTGGCACCACAGCCCACGATCGATATCACTTGGCTGTCGCAAACGCATCGGCTCCTAAAATGCAACTCAGAGCTGGGAATCACCACAATTAGAAGCTTCAATCAGCTCTAACTGAATTCCAGAATTTGGGCAACTACACTGGAGAGCACTGCCACCAAGGTAAGTTTCACTCTGAATGTAGTGGAATACCATACAGTAAATAACATAGCGCTGCGTTTGACTTTATTAAATCTGGTCAAGAAGATATTGACTGTGTGATATTTGACAGAGGCACATCAGATTAATGTAACCAGTTCCAGCCAATGGTAGTCAGCGACATTAGCCTGCTGCTTATGGTTCACCTGTAGAGTTCGAAAATAAGTTTAAGTATCGATAGTTTTTCTTCTAAAACGACACACTGACTTCTTAGTGTGATCTGGTTCCATCAGGAGAGTTTGTTCAGTTCAAGTTGCACATGTCATTTTCAGGATAAAGCAGGTCTGCAGTGAGAAAAGCAAACCAAGGTAACGAATCTTTCTGAACGAGTTGTTTATGCCGGTCCCAGTATCACAATAATTTGTCACCATCCTGGCATCAATACAAGGTTAGAACAGTAAAGAAAAAAGTATACTGACATGATGCAGATTCGGCTCATTGACTAGGCCACAAAACTAAGAACAGTTACACACCGCTTAGTGTTTTGGAGACACGGTCGTATAAACTCACGTTAAAGTTTACAAATGGTTCGGCAGACCTTTATGACGTGTATCAATTTCTATCGAAAAGTTGTTGGTTTTCATTCCATGTTCCATTAATTCGTAGATCTGCTCCGTTCATGAATGCGGCCTTTTATTATACATCGTTTGGTGGAACATTATCGTGATAACACACTCCTTTAGGGATATATCGTATTCTTAGTCCGTCCGTTTGCACTCGTTGATGCATGTTTGTTCCTAGTCTTACGTTGCCTTTTAAGCGCCAATACGGATGCCGACAACCAAGTGGTATCGACCGTAAGTTGTGTAAAAGGATTGGATTGGACGACCGCATAGATAAATGCTCAACCCGTGGTTCGTAAAAGGTTACGGCCAATCGAAGTCGACAACGAGGACAAACTGACATGTCAGCGCAATGACAAATCCGAATGGCGTAGCATCGGATTTTGTTATAACGAGTTGTTTAAGTGCGTCGTGCGTTAAAACAAACGAGCTACAAGCGGAGCCGAGCCGACCAATAGGAAAGCCAAGGCGTCGGCACCAATTGTAATTCTTCATTTTACTGATGCATCTTGTCTATAAAATAACCAATAGAAACTCAATAAAACTGAGATTTGCTTGGTGCCACAAGTTCTGCTTTTGATTTCGTTTCGGAAGGTAGCGGATTCCCAACAGACTGTAGAGCCAAGACACAGGGACGATGAATCCGAGCCGTCTGATCTGAAATGCGTGCGCACCGCCGTGCCAACCCGCATGACCGTGGTCGCAGCCGTGTGTTGGGCCACTCTAACACGACTGGGTTAGGAGGCCTGTTTTTGGACAATCCCTTTGGGTAAGCCTTCCATTTGAGATTCCCGTGAATTGGTTTGAACTCCAGATTTTGTTTCCAGAACCGGATGGTTTAAACTTTTAGACTGGGATTTTCCAACCGGATAATCGCGATCGTCTTTCGGAAATTGTTAAATCATAGCGACGGTTTTGGTGGGCTAAAAATTTGCAGCTTCGCCGATGTTCGGCAAGGTAAATAAAGAGATCGGCACATTACTTTGCGGCTCAGTTCGATTAGTTTCTGATGTGAGTTTGTTGCATCTTGTGTGCCACAAATTCCTTCTAATCACAACGACAAAATTCTGGCAGTTGGTAACGCGATACTTGCTTCAAGCTAAACCAAACTGGTGCGCGACGGGCTACAACCAGTTTTCCTCATAGGTTTGTGTACACAAAAGCATGCAGATACTAATGCGAACGAGTCCGAATAATGGGGGTCAAGTGTTCTTCTCTGTTATTATGCGGTAGTTTGAACGACGCAAGGCCATCCGTTTGTCACATGAGAACGGGACTGTACACCCAATGTCTACTATCCCTGGCAGAGGTCGTGGAGAACTATTGTTGCATATTGCTGGGCCAGGTAATTACTTCAGATCTCCTAACCAATACTAGCCATTTCCTAGCAATTTTTTAAGAATACTAACAAATGTACGGCGGTACTACTTTGTCGTGGTAGATTAAACCGGTCTCTAAAAGATTAGCTTTTAGGCTGGCCAATGCACAGTAACCATAACACTTTATTCGGAATGACGGTTTCGGTTCATGTCTGATAGCATTATCGGCTGCCAACTATGTTGTAGACAATTCCATTACTCACACCTAACCCACTTTTCTTCGCAAATGTTGATTTCATCTTAAACCGGAGTTTGTTTTGTTTATCAGCATTGGCGAACAACACACCTCCACGGGCCTCCGCTTCTGGTAGCTACCGATATTAAGTGGTCTTCATGTGTCGATTTTTTCACATTTTCCATCTCAGCATGATAGTACGAAACAGTGTTAACTGAAATTCACAAACCGTTTACGGAAAACTAAACGTTGGATTCTTTTCCCACTACGGTCCTCAATTGCCTTTTTTGTCTACCCTTTTGTAAAGTTTTCTGTGGACTTCAGTATGAAGTCCGTATTACTGAAACAAAGCTGTCACTCAATATTTTTCTAACCAACACGCCCCAGCCTGAATGTTTCACCAGTCTTTCTATTTCCCACCGTTGTACTCTGATCCACCTTGACTGTAAACTCCATCGCAATACTTTTAAGGACGCCGTCTTGGTTAGAGGTAGGAAATGAGCAAGCCTGAACCAAAAAACGATTGAAGAGAATGATGCATCTCTCACTGTAGTGGACAAGTGGAGTATGCGCTAGACCCTCGTCCACTAACAATTTAAAACGCCTTTCCTGAAGAGCAATCGAAACGTAGTCCCAACAGGCATCGAACTAAAGAACGCAGTAGGGTTTGGAAACAAACCGTATATTTCCAGCATGTTTGGAAATGCGACAAGCAGTTAGCTCTAGCCTAGTCTGGGACCAACGGCAGCAACCAAGAGAAGAAAGAAAAGAAGCACGAAATGGGCTACCACCCACTCGATGTTACTCAAAAGCGCGCCAGCGAAAAGTGCGTAGAACCTTCGAGTGCGTTAAACAACGCTCAAAAAGGTACAGGTAAACGACCTTGAAGAATGGAATAGTAGATGAGTCGTTAGGAAAAGGACAAGCGTTCACTGCGTGCAATTAGTTGCACGACTGAAGAAAGTGGCACTGAGTTCATATCAGGCCTCCTATAGCAGGCGTACACAGAATCATGCGTACAGAACAAACAAGCACGAAAATACGGGATTCCTAGGGAAGCCACACGATTGCTGATCATTGCAACCTAAATATTAATGACATTATGTTGTACGCAAGTTTATCTAGTTGTTTTGGGCCTTCAGCCGAGTGAACTTCGACAATTTCACGTGATACCATGTCTGAAGGGAACAGTATATGTTGTACACTCTTCTGCAACGAGATCCGATACAACCAGCTGTTACAATCACTTCTTCTGTTCGCTCTGCGGATCAGGCCGATTTGTTCCTTTTGTATTCCGTCAAGGAGGTTCCTTCTTGTCAAGGTCCCTTATGCTACTGACAGTGGAAACGATAGAAACATGACGCGTAAACCAGTTCAGCTTGTGCCCATTCAAATCAGTGGGATCCGCACATCATGAGAGAATTTTGAATTTTGCAAGCTAAAGCATTAATGCATCGTACATGGTCTATCCACCTCTCACTTATGGTAAGCAAAAGATGAGTCACCGCACACTGTATCACAACTAACCACATATTCATCTGTTACTGGGGTGACGCGGGATAGTGTTTGATTTTGCAGCGATTCAGGGCCTCACTACACATTTGGTGTTGTACCTTTAAGTGTTGGCTACCGAGGTGTTCGAATCTTACTGTGCTCACCACACACATCTCAGTTGAGTATAACTGAAAACTAACTGGGGTGATTAGAACACAACTTAAACCGTGAATGTCTCCTCGCGGTTTAAGCTTTACAGCATTATCAGTCTTCAGGCAAATTTAATTGTTGCTGTGGCTCTTACAATCTTTGTAAATCTACTTCAAATTTCTGGCTTGGATGACCCTGAATTTTCTAAACAATGTTTACAATCAAAAGGCCTGACGTCTTGCCCTCTACTGTTAAGGGGCTCATTTTTTTTCGTCCAAAAACCGCCTCCGTCCTCGAGAAAGGAAAAAAACGATGGGCTCAACCCTACTTAGCGGAACTGTTCAGGGTGGTCGAGCGGTGACTTTGGTTAGTTTTTTTTACCCGTCCGACTTCTTATTCCGCTATGCTCATTAGTGACCCTAACTATTTTTTCGGTAACTGTTCTATTTGATGTTTCGGGAGTGTTTTTTTGGTCACTACATCCCCTATAAATACTTTGTTCTTTTTCGCCTTGGGACACGTTTTTGGGGCGGAACAAAGCTTGTTTTTTGCACGCGTCTTTTGGCTTGTCTTGGGAGCAGATCACGGGACAGTTGCGGTAATTTTTCGGGATCGAGATTTCCGTGTTAATTAATATCAGAAGGAGGGTTACAACATCTACATTCTGCTCATAGCCGCAAACGCACACATACAAACTATTAACAGGCCATTCCGATGGAGGAAAAAATACTATCATCTGCGAGATCGAACAGTATTTCGTGATTGAAAAGTTTTCATTCGTTTCTGATGCTATCATTTTGAACACATTGTATGGTTTGTTGAAACGGGTCGATTACTTGTGTTAGCACCTGGTATATTTCATCACAGTAGGAGAAAACCGTTTTGCCGTAGGTTAATACTTTGTTTATTCTCTCGAGTCGCAAACGTAAACCATACAGGCTGTATACAATAGATACGTAGAGGAAAACAGTAATCCGTCCACAAGTTGACCGTTTGTTTCAGTCGTTTGCTACAGGTTGTAATCGTTAGTACCAAGTCCTGGTATATAATGGAGGAGGTAAAAGTGTTCATTTGGCAAACTGGGACTCAGTCTCGGCGACTCCGCTGGGATACATTTATCCGTGAGTTTGTGAGCAGTGAGAACGCAAGTATTAGGTCAAAAAATTCGAACGATGTCAAAATAAGATGGAACAACAAGGAAGCAAATTGAGAGACAAAACAGACAAGCAGAATTAAAGAGCTTGTATTATTGTCGAGTTGTTTGGCAGACTTGATGATTAAGGCGAGACCCAACTGTGAGAAGTCAGGACTTCGGCTGTATTCGAATCAGCGACAGTGGCTTTGGTGGAATTCCAGCGTGAACTGTTTGAGAAATCCTGCCGGGCAGTCGATCCCCTGGATCATTTGGTGGATTCCATATGAGACAGTGGGACGGGTGGGTAACCGAGTCCAAATGTGAAATTTCCGAGCTCCTGGCGTGGCTTCGTAGCTCAGCTGGTAGAGCGCTTGCCGCGTTCAGGCATGGTGTTTCTGTCGCTGGTTCGAATCCAGCCGAAGCCCTGACTTTCACAATTGGGTCTCATCTAAAATTTTCAAAAATCGGGATGTCGACTGTTTAATATCATAATGTTTGCCTGCAAGTACTTCCCATCAGTTTCTGTGAATTTAACTCTCAAGTTTCTACCTGCTAAAATACAGTGTATCTTGTCGGTTCGAATGTGTCCTTTGCTTCCTGTTCATCCCGATTGTTAGTGACATATAACGAGAATATTATCAGAACAAAGAGCTGAGCACTATCCGTTGCTCTTCAATAAATTAACTATTAGGTCTCTCCTCAGCGCAAGTTCGGAACGCATGATAGATAATGGTCGCACTCTCGACTTTAACCAGGTGAGTTCGACCTTTTATAAAATACCTCGTGTGCACAACAACATATTGGTAGTACGCATTTGGTGAGTAGGATTGTCAGCAACATACGACCGGTATTTTAGTTACTGTCAAACATCAGGTAAACGTGTTTGATGAACCTCAACCACATACCAAACGATGAGCACCGGTTGGTGAAGGTAAATAATCCCAACTAATTTGCAAATTACATCGACCGGTCGTCTCAGACCCGACGCATCTAGGGCATTTATCCAAGGGCTACATTTACTCAGTGAATAGTAACAAAAGTGTTCGATAAATGTTGCATAATTACAGTATAGATGCTTGCATGTACACGTATTTGACACAACTTGTGACGAAGTAGAAACATATTCAGTCAAAACATTCAGCAAATTGGGTGAAATAAAAGATAGTAAATTCAAGAACTGAAGTAATTGCCATAGACGTAATAGATCTCTAATATCCGAAATGGAGACGAGTTTGGTTGTCAGTTGTTTTACGCTCGAGTACTAACTCATCACCTGACTTCCATACCACCTATTCCAGTCCACCTTGTGTTCAGGCAATATGGTCATACGGGCCAAGGGGTGTGGAGGAATATCTTAAACTTAATCGACCCAAAAAGAAATGTAGACCATATTTATATCGGTATCTGTCGTTTGGCGCTGTCGCTGTCCAAATGCTAATTAAAAGATTCGAAGATAATCATTTGTAAGGAGTGAATGTCTGGAGTGTGTATTCGGCCATTGTCGACTGTTTGGAATGTTCAAGTGTCACGCCGATCTACAGCGTATCATGGTTTATCTGTTGCACACGAGGATTTTGTAATTCTTTCAACCTAGCAGAAAAAGAATAATTCACGTCGATTGGCGTTCAAGAGATCAGCGAGATGAACGATCCCCATGTGTTGGCTCATGTGATCGATAAAGTAAAGCAAACGTACATTTTCCATTGATTAGTTTATTTACGTCCACCAGTTCAGTCTCGTCGCTTGTTTTATTTAATATATGGTTCTTTGTTCCTTAGCGGTCGCATTCTCACTGTACACCAGATTGAATTGCCCAGAATGTCATGCCATTCGTAACGTGAATTTCAATTCTCAGTGAGGTCACATTAAGGACCGAGTACGTTCGGTTACCCCAGATGTTAACCCATCGGTTCTCTCTTTGATTCTCCGACTCTTCTGAAATATGGAAATCACGAACAGCGTCAAAATTTGTTAGTCCTAATCATGTGCATCAAGGTAACTACCTCGAAGCGTTACGGGACTGTTTAAACATGGTGTCACTCGATTCCGTTACCTGGATGGCAGATTGGTTCACTTAAATTGATGTGCAATTGCAATTTTGATGAACCACGTCGTTGGAACTCCCAGAAGCAAAAATGTGAAAAGTTCCGTTTATGAGGGCAGTTGATGTCTGCGTGTAGTTGGTTATTCCAGGACAAAAGAAACATGCACACGCGCACGACTTTTAAATGGAACATAACAAAACCAAACCACTGCGCACTGGGAAGACAGATTCACTAGTTCACAAGTCTGGGAGGATCATGTGCAGATCCTAAGTTACTTAGCAGCTAGACTACTGTTCTCGGCATAGCTGACGTAAAAGATGTAAACTACCACAGCTGCCATCAGTTGACTCCTGAAATTGCCGGACTGACGTAAAAACAAGCACCACCCTGCGTAAGGTGTTCTCTCTGGATGTCAGTCAGGCTTCTTTCTCACCCTCCTATCCTCACATCACGAGCAAAAGCTGCCTCAGCATCCGCCGTCGCATGTCCCCCATGTTTCTAACGCGTCCCCACCGTTCACATGTTGGTAATCTGGTCACAGTGACTCAATCGGTTTCTGATTGGTTGATTATCAGATTGTTCACGCCCGAGGTCGGCATGACTTTAGTTTTGGACCCGTGTTGAATGGCAGGAATCCAACGTGTGCTCTCCTGCTTCGCGCTGTAATTCCGCTCAGCGGTAGGGTTACAACAGTTGGTGACGGTTAGTAGAGGATTATCGTTGTCAGCATTAATTGAACAGGTTCAGAAGCTGCCTGGTGAACAACACAAAGTCACTCAGTTAAAACTGAGTGAAATCAAGGCGCAAAAATTGGCAGTTCGGCGGAGCTCAGCAGTTGCAGCCACAGTGTCCACAGCAGAATCACTGGCCAACAGCATAACGGAATTTAACTATCAACCGGACAGCGAGATCACTATGGAAGCTTGGTTCAGGCATTATGAGGACGCAGAAAACAGATCATAGCGCCCAAGCACGACCACTTTTGAGCAAGCTTGATCCGACGAGACACACGCAGTATTTTAGCAATATTGTGCCCGAAATCCACGTGAATGTTTAGCTTCAGACATTGTACAATGTTTAGCCCGCATTTCAACACGCGGGTTGATAGCTTGAAATCCAGTAAGCAATACACTGGGTACGTATTAACATTCGTCGGTTTGACTGAGCATGAGTTTCTGAAATTCAAGCCGTGAAATCTTACCAGTTATCAGTTTGAAACGTTGCTTCTTGCATGTGTACTTAGGTCAGCATCAAACATGGATATTCGTTCCCATTGTAGCTGGAGAACATTGAAGACATGACAAATGAGTACCAACGATTAATAAAGCTCGAAAAGGACTGAACTGTTTGAAAACAGGCGCAAAAGCGAAGGAAATGTCGATGAGTGTCATCAATAAGGAAGGAAGAATCCGGACAACAGTGTTCTCAGCAAGGCCGCCAAACATGTGTTAACAATATGCATAAAAACATTTTGTAAGACGTTGTTAATTTCGGAATCATGTATCCTAAAGATACGGAAAACGTGGACATAGAAAGGTTCGCTGTGGCAGAGCACCTTTATCCAGATGCAAAGGCGAAGTCATTTCATCAGTATCAATGAGTTAGGATATTACTAAACCCTTCCCAGGCTCAGTCCGAAGCCTACCAGAACGTGCCAAAATTGTCGCGGATGCAGTGGGAAAATGTTGTTTTGTTGCAAGTTATGCAGTACCTCCAGATTGGCTGACGATCCGATTCAGTAGATGAAGGACTGGAAGATTTTTCTGATCATAAAGATTCACTCACCATGATTAACGGATGTCGAATGTTGGCAGGCTACATGGGAATTCCCGGCAGTTTCACAGTCACAATTGGCAGAACAGTCAAACCCGGGCCATCCTTGCATCAGTCGCATGAAGTCGGCGACCGGCAGTTGTTTGCTGGCCAGAAATCGACAGTCAAATTGAAAAGTTGTTTCAAACTTGTACAAACTGTGCAGTGTTGGCGAAAATGCTTGTTAAATACGAACTACACACTCACGGCTTAAGACTGACAAACCATGATCCAGGTTCACCTTAGTTTTGCAAGCTCCTATTTATTAGCAGTCGATACACCCTCAAGGTTACCAGAATTTCCCTCCATATGAACAGTCGCAATATCACAACCATTTACCATCGATGACGATTATCCTCACAGCTAGTACTTCTGGAGACTTTAGTGACCGGCAGAGAACGATAGTTCAGTTCAGTGAATTTTCTAGGGGTCCGTATCAACAGTGGCACTTATCACGTGTTTACGTCCTTTTGCCACCCACAGTTTAAAGGCCAAATGTACATTGAGGAGGACCTCACAGAAATCGGAAGGCGGTGGGACAGTAGAGAAAATGACTGGCAGTTCCCTGACGGCTTACTGTCCAACAGCTGACCCAGCGACACCAGAAAAGCAGACTCCGGCTGAAGCGTTTACGGAACGACGGTTAAGGATTTCAACTGATGCAGTACGATCAACGATCCTTCCAAAGGCGGATAATAGGCCAATGAAGTTGAAATTCAACAGGCATCATGGCGCACGCCCCAGACAGTTCCGCCCCAAATATACAGCCTGTATAGTGCATATGCGTCACTTCGAAGAAGTTTGACTAGTAGACACCGTTGCCAGTGTTAAAAACCTTGTTTGAGCCACAAGTTAATGTGATCCAAGGTTACTGACAGTTCAGCAATCGACTACTGACTGACATACCGCTTGATACAATATTATTGACCGTCTCCCCACAAACATTTAACATCCCAGGCCGACTGAGACACTTGTAAACTTCGCAGATCTAATCGTACTCGCCATTCAATCTGTTATTTAAATGTTGACCCTAGAAGGTGTTTTACTGGTTAATTTGTTTTTGTTAAAAGGGAAGCTGTTGTGGCCGAGTTCCCACTGATGCAAGTGGTTGACGTACTTTTATCCAATCACCTGTTTGTTCTTCTTATTAGCCATTGACAGTCTGACCATATTGATCCAATAGGTTTCTGACTGATTGACAATCAGACTGCTCACACCGTGGTTAACATGATATTTGTTTTGGTCCCTTAATGGGTGAAGTAAGGCAGTGTACGTTCTCACGCGTCGTGTTCTGATTCCGGACGTAGGGTTACTGTGAGTGCTTGCACGTAACCATGAAGAAAAAGTATCAGTTGTCAGTTGAGGCATTCTGTTCCTTGCCTTGGAGCAAGTGGATTTAGTAGTATGTCGCACGGCACCAAACATCCTGTGGTGGTTAAAGTCAATTTCTTGACCAGCTGCTACTCGAGGAAACACGCCTTTAAAACGATTATCTTTACTCACATTTGCTTAGCTATTGTCAGTTAAGTCATGCTAATCAGTGGCCATACTTGGGTGAAGTCTATTCCGTGACCCATCACATTCAGAACTGAACATAGTTTGCATGTAAAGTTAGACGTGCGTAGTTACATGCTGCTCCCACAGAGTTACATATTAACCGCTGGATAGCAACGACTGACTTTGCGGCTGTTCCTCAGTTAAGCGGAATCAAGACTTGGCTACATTCCCTATGAATTGCTATGACATTTTCAGTTAATTGTATGTTAATCTTTTTCTCGTTACAGCCAATACCGTTTGATGTAGAACTATGTCCGAATGAATTATTCTTCCACCGTTATTTTCACTTCTAAGTTTTCGTTTTTTCATAAACACTGTGTTATTCACACATGATAATGAACACTCATGCGTTGAGCTAATTTCATTTTGTAGCACACGCCAAGTGGACGCATGCCATTTCAGTCAATGGTCCGAATCCAGCCTATGATGAGCAGTTTCCCAAAAAAGTATTGCAGATAACGGAACAACTTTGTGTTTCTTTTAGGTGATTGTCTAACTAATCGAGATGACATCGTAATTCGGTAGTATGGAGCGATGCGTCCAGAGGCTGCTGGAGCCAATTATCAGTATATTTTGAAAACTGGCACACGCTACACAAAATACATCGACTTAGGCGAGTCATTCTGTCCCATTCTTCAGTTTTGATGAGGCTGGCCAGTAATACATATTTGCGTCCGTGATGAGATTTGAACTCCGGTCATTCTTTCATGAGTCAACCATGTGCTGTTGACCTCACATCAGGTACAACCGAATCTTCGCACAGCCACGTTTGCTCGCGAATAATATACAATCGGAATTAATGCAACAGTTACTACATCTCCTCTCGAAGCTATTAGACAACGTGAGCAATGTTAGCGCGCAAATGCGATTAAACATTTGCATAAGAAAGTTAGGTCAATTTTGATGTAAATGTAGTGACAAATTTTTTTAATGCAGCTGCCTCGTGAACCTTGTGAACCACAGTTCAAATGCAGATTGTCGAAGGGATATGCAGTACGGACAAGCTCCGACAGGCTCGAAGCTTGTGTTTAGTGTATTCTTTCGGAAGGAGACGACCGAACGGTATGTGTAAGTGTAAATGTAATGCTCACTTGTGACTGACTTCTAATTCATAGGGACAGAACGATCACCTGCAAACTATGTTTGTCTTGGTTATTATCACTATTCACTTCGGCAGTTATTCCAGTCCCATAAATCCATCCATAGTTTCTCGTGCGCAAACGTGAAACTGCATCTTGGGAAAACCAGGGTGTTTCTAATCTGGCAACTTCTGAGTGCACAATATTCATAATTGTCACAAAGAGCCCATTATAGAATAACTTTTAAACGGCCCCGTCACTGAAGAGACCTTCTGGCAGATGACAATTCTGGTCGGTTTTAATGGTGTCTGTTATAGAAGGAAGGCGATTTCTTGAAAGCTTTTCTCCGCCTAAGTAGATCATAAGCGAGAGAACACTGAGCAACCTGCTGACTTCATTAAGTCAGCGAGTTGTGGTATAACGGAGAACGACGCAACTGTTTTGTCATGTGGGATTAAAAGCACAACACTTTACCGAGAATGATGTCTCTTAAGCCGGTGTGTGTATACGTTTGGAATAAAACGATCTTCAAAATATTTCCCTCCAACTTTGCTCAAATACAATGATCACACAGATACAGATCACGGGAAAACTTCCTCATCATAGTTGGCGTGTGTTGAGAACAATTTTTTTCAAAATTGACGGACGATTCGACTCAGTAATTCTCATAATGGATTGGCGCATGGATCTAAGCAAACACCCCATATCAATAGACTTTAGTAGAATAACACCGTATAAAAGCCAACAATTATGTGACTCATCGAAGGATGCCGGCTGCAACCAAATATTTCCGCTTGTCTGTTCTACAGACAAGCCCGTATACTTGGACAAAATTATTCCGCCATTCCAATTTACACATTTCAGCCGAGTGTTTGTGTACAGGCAGCTATGGCTGGTAAAAAACGCATTGTCAAAAGTCGCATTTTGAAATGGAGCTGCAACGTAGTGATCGGAGAAACGGTGAAACTAGGGTGGCCTTTCCAGGTTGTCGTTGAGCCGAAGCTCCACACACGCTTTAAAAACTCGATTTACGCCAACATTGACACCACAATCACTGGGTTTTGTTGCTAGTCCTTTGAACGTGAACGGATTCCTGTGTGACCAAGTCAGATATGAGTAGCCCTTCGTTTTTACTTAGCTTGTCCTCTTCACGTCACGAAGTGATAAAGTAACAGATTTGAAATAGATGCAGACTTTAGCGTTCCAACAGATATATCTGTCCAGGTGAGGGGGTGGGCAGCAAGAGGTTACAGATGGCACAAAAAACCCAAGAACTGAAATCAATACTTAACGTGCATGTCCCTTCAAATATGCAGTGGATACCAAACAAAACTGCATAGCCGAAGTACGATAAAATGACTTGAACTTTTTTTTAATGTATTGTCCGTGTTATGGTTTGAAAATCTTATTACTTAAACCCATCACTGATGTTTCATTTGCTTCGTTGATAGGAGGTATGTGATATGGAATGGTCGGAAGCATGAATCCACTAGTTTCCCAGTTTTCGGAGGGACAGTATGCCTCGGCTTACTCGTCAACGAATGATACTTGTTGATAGTATAAAAGATGATTTCAATTTTTTATCCTGACGTAAGATTACCCCTTTACATTTTCCGTTTCTTCAACTTGATGAAGTGTAGTAATTTTTAATCAAAGGAACACTCCAGGTCAGAGCGTCTACTACTTTTTAGGATTAATTTTCGGGTCTTGTCGGTGCGCGATCCAGAACTCGGTCAGGTAGAGTAGTTGACGGACAGGTTAGATTTCCGAAGATACAATGATGCCAAGGTGTACAGCTTGATCGTCGTATTAGTGATTATTTGGGAGCGAACATGGAAGCTTTTTAGGTCAAATGTACTACTTTAAACTCTCGCTGAAAGTGTGTCCAGCCAACCTGTCAGATAGCAGAAGTGAAATGGCCAGGACACGCCATTCTGATCCTTCGGAGGATAATGGCATGTAGGACGACCATAGTTTTTTCGTGTGGCTACGTTTCTCGTTCATCTTCAGTCTGGATGAGGCCTTTTCGAACGAAGTTTTAAAGAAGATCTCTAAGTTTGCTGCGAAAACTGATTCCTGTCAATTTGACAATAACGATTGTAGTGTTTAAATGTGTGATGACCGTGAAGTTTTGTCGCAAGATGAGTGAATGTACGTCAAGCCTGAAGAAATTTTCGTACGTACAGTTTAATGAGCTTGGAATTCAAGTATGACGTTTTCCCTTGCAACGGGTTTGGCGCACGGTGCACTAGGTCACTTTTCTCAGATACGAGTTAATCCGACGTGATATATAATAAAGGGTCGTCGGGAACAGAGATCGAACGTTTATTAGACGGAATGTATAAGTGGTTTCCTATAGCGATATAAACGACACCGACGCGGAAAATTAGGTGGGAAGGTTAGAGACCGGCCGTCGACGAGCGATTAAACCGCAAGTGTGTGATTTCGATTCGCACCATGCAGTCATATGACATGCGAACAAACAGTCGACTTATGTAGGTCGTGCGAACTTTCTTATCAACCTAGATATAGTATGTATTATTTATTTTACACATCGTGGAGTAGGTGGGCCAGTACAATCTGCAGGCCGCTACACGGGCGTATCAAACCGTTTTCATTTCAGCAGGGAGTTGCACCACCATCGATCGCTGTCAGTTTCCAACAGTGTTCCACACGGAGAAATAGAATGTTCAAATACGATAGTTCACATGTGGAGTGCACATAATCTGCAACCCGTTTGCTTTGTAATTACGAACAACTTGTCAAAATAACTGATCATACTTGTTTGATCAGATTCAAGTAATGCGGTAAGCAGGTCACGGTCGGGCTCTAACATGGTAAAACTGCTCCACTCCTCTTGCTGAAATCGGTCACAAATCATTTGTTAACAGAGGTGTGTGGACTTTGCCGCTGACTATGTGATCACTAGTGTCGAATTAACTTCCTCTCCCTGTTGTAATGATCCGTCGTAAATGGAAGAACCTCCTGATTAGTCAAACCGCTCAAATATGTCTCATCTCACGAGGACCGGACATCCTGAACGTTACTCACAGACAAGTGAGACTGTAGATCAGCATATGGAAACCTGGGCATGCCTTGTGTGAGGTCAATTACGTACTGATCAGCACGGTTGCCTCATGTGAACGTGTTTTAACTGCATGCCCTGACAAGGATAAATACTACTGACGATCTCCAGCAGGAAATGAACTCAAATCTAGTGCTTACATTCGGAAGCAGCTGACCAATTAATCTGTATGAATTCGAATGCCGTGATCAACAGCAAATGACGTTCAATTTATTCCAGCTACAATTCATTACTTCGTATCACTATTATTCCATTTTGGGAGAAACCTTTCACTTCTCTTTTTTCAAGCATACACGAGCAGAAATCGACTTCTGTCCGACCTCAAAGATGGCATTTCACTGACAGTATAAATAACATCTGTAACATTCATTTGGTCACAGTATAATCCCCACGGGTATCCTCCGTACAATCTAAACTTTTGTAGTCTTTGCAAAGCTGTTAGCTTGAATCACGAGAGTATGCCCTTGTTGTGTGGACCAACCATTGGTGATAATGACAAACTGAGAATCAATTTTGCTCACTGCATTTTTTTTTCCCACAACTGAGACTATTCTGCCTTTGTCGAACATTACCAAATCTTTTTACGACAGAATAACCCCTCTATCATAGCTATTCTAAATATGGTGTTCAAGGTTCAATGTCTCGAGTTCTCTGATTAGGCTTTATTCGTACAGAATATCGTGTCCTCATCATAACATATTCCCCCAATAATAATTTTCAAACGGTCTGGTAAACAAGGTTTTGGATCTAGTTTCCTTACCACATGCAGTGCACTTGGTCAACGGACAATCGCCGCGAAGCCAGACTGAACTGCTTGCTAGTGCACGTGTCGAACTGATAACAAAAAAACAACTCTGTCTGCATCTGTTGTAGAGACCCCACTTGTTTATTACTAACTATGTTAGAGCTACGACTGCTATTTGTACTCTTTCGGTTTTCAACTTTCGTATGTGCTTAAACATTTCGTTTAAACGAGTATGGATACCGACAAGTACCCCGCGCACTCGAACGTACGACCTCGCTGCGTGCTCGCTTGTCGCTCCGTCCTTCTACCGCTTCGTCTTGTTCATCGTTCGCTCTCACGTTGACCTCGCGGGTCGACAATATACTCCTTGTCTACTCGTTGCGTTATTCTCAACCGATCGTCTTCGGTTCGCTCGACCCTACACTGTTGAAACAGTTGAGGTCTCATAGATTGCTGTGCTTCGTTGGATTAGTGTAAAGGTCTTTGAAAGATGGTCCCTCATTTTTTTATTTACTTTTTACATATTTTATTTGTTTCATGTAGTTTAGATATATTTACGAA